>CM052289.1:5450660-5512342 GCA_028455765.1 Lasioglossum oenotherae
TCTAAAAGTATTAGTTTTAGAACTCACAGAAATCCTGTTTGTTATAATTTGATTCACGTGTATGAGAATGCCGAGAGGAAAAGTACTAACAAGTGAAGAAAACGCATCAATCGATGCTTATAAGGATATGGCCTGCTCTAATCACGCAATTGCTAAGAAAACTAATCGGTCATATACTGTGATTAATAATTATATCAATTTAAGTGAAAATTACGGAAAAAAATCATCATAAAGGTTGTAATAAAAAATAGTCAAAGAGACAACATTCAATATTAATGAGGTCTGCAGCTAAGGAAAGGAAAAATGCAGCACAATTTCGAGTTGAATTAGAGCTCCCAGTAACAACAAGACGTGTGCAACAACTTTTAAATTCTTCTGGACAAAAATACAACGTAAACCAGGCCTTAAAGAAGTACATAAACCGGCCCGCATTGATTTCGCACGGGCACAAAATACAGTGACTTTATAGAAATTTCGACCACTGGAGTTTCGGTTTCAACGAAATTAACCCTTTGCACTCGGAGCTATTTTACCTAAGAAAATTAAATTTCTTCCGATCTAGAATATTTTAATTCGGTATGATTTCTGAAATTTGATGAATATGAAATTGGTATAATAGCTCATACAATATCTAAATGTTTAGTAATTAACCCACATACCCATATCTATATATATGTATGTAAACAATATTTGTGTGTGTGTGTGTGGAATAATGGTGTAGCAATTTTTAGTGGTGCCTCTCAGAGTCACCATTCGAATGCGACGGGTTAATAAGATATATTTTCAGTAGGTTCTGTTCGAAATCTTCATATTCTGATTTTAGTAAGCTGTAACATTGATCCCAACAAAAACATCCTGTAATGTAAACAGGAGCCAAGTTCTTATGGCCGTTACTTTTTAAACCAATGGCCGTAAAAGGTGTTAGGTAGCGGCCAAGTTTGAATTATTTACCCCTTCATGCATCTGTTTAAAAATTAAATAGCGTTCTCTTAAACTAATTTTTACAAACGCTTTTTTCAGTATTGCAAGATGTATTTCTAAGCTAACGAACTTGGCCGTATTTTGTTTGATCTCACAACTTTTTACGGCCACAAGAACTTGGCTCCTGTTTACATTACAGGATGTTTTTGTTGGGATTTCATCCATTTTTGTTGAATCGAAGATTACCACTCTGCTGACGACGCTCAGATCCGTTTGCCCCCCGCCGCTATAGACGATGCTCGGTGTAGTTTTTTTATTGTTTACGTTAGAGCGATGGTTTTTTTCATCATTATTTATTGCGACTTCGAAGATAATAAAACGTATATTTACGTATACATATTTATGTTATGCTGCTATGTTCTATCCTACATACTTATTTCGTAATGTTTTTTTTCAATACCACCCCTTTAAGGTGTAAAATTTCAAACTTTGATAATTATTCCTTTGAGTGTTTGTTATGGTGGACCTATGTACCAAATTTCAAGCTTGTAGGTCAATGGAAAGTACCCAAAAGGTTTTGATGATCCGTCAGTCAGTCAGTGACAAATTTAGCGATTTTTGAGGTCCTATACCTCGGAACCTACTAATGTTGGAACATTAATGTTTTGTCAATATTGAGACATGATAGCATTTACCAAGTGTACGAAATTACATCTCTCCATCTGCCTCCAGTGCCGAGTTATAAGCCTCTAAAAAACGGCGAAGTTGTTTCGTGTAAAAGGTGGTAGTGCAAGAACTTGGCTGTTGCACTACCGTGCACCTAGATATTCTTAGCCTTCACTCTGCGTATGTATACAAAAAGTTGGAAATGATAAACTAAAGCCAGTGTGCTTTCCGTGATCGACCGCTCAGCAGTTTCCCGAGAACCATAGAAGGATAAAGTCCTCATTAGCCGACGAAAAATGACTATAACACACGTGTGTCCCGGCAGCCTTTGGCCGAGGCACAGCTCTCGGATCTGTGGAGAATTCCGCAGGCGCGAATCTCCTCGAGGAATGCAGTGAATACAACGACAACTTGTTCCCGAGACCAGCCGTCCTCCTCCCCTAATGACCGCCATTCACTACAGCACCCTTTTCTTCAACTTTTTCATCGAATCAGCCGTCGCGAAAGCACACGGCGGCAGCGCGGTGCGGCGGGGCGCGCGGCCCGAATGTTATTCGAGTCTCGGAATCATTGGAAGTCTCGATGGTTTTCGAGTGCTTCCCGGAGAACCCTCGAGCTTCTACTCGCTTCCCGGGCTGTGGACACGAAACATGCGAATTTTATATCCACTTTTTCCAGCCCCATTCCCCCGCGCGCTGAATCATTCATCGCGGAATTGGATACGCTGATTTCTTTCATTTGTTCGCCCATGGCCGACGAACCGTGGGTCACCGGGGACCCGTAGTTTCTTTGCTTTACAAAGAGGGCACCTTCTGCGAGGCTGTTCCAACAAATCGACACTCTTGAATGTTTTACATGGAAAAGATGAGGAATATCAATCAATTGTGTCCTTACTTTTGTGACTTTATTAACCCCTGGAACCTACCAAAAGTGTACGTCATTAATTCCCATTAATCCACAATCAAATTCGATTTTGTAATAAACGATATTTAGTCATTAACACGTTCGCTGCCAACAACGAGTTATCTCGTAGGTCGAAGTTTGTGTTTAGGTTTGTCATAAAACAATTTATCGCAAAAAGCGACTACGATATAACTCGTATAATTAATAAAGCAATTGGTAATTATACAGAAAAGGTCAGCCCACTCTGATTTTGATGAAATTTAAATATGTTATGCAGCAACACATTCCGAACAGCTTTTTCCTTTTCCAATATAGGGGGGTCGCTTTTAATTTTCGAGATATTTGCAAAAAACTATCGCGAATACTGTATTGAATTTTTCGTATTCCTGCACGCTGCGCTGCAACGTAAGCCTGTCCCGGCCCACCATTTGTTTACATTTTCACTATGACCATACATTTATAGGGTGAACTTTCAGTTTTGAAAGAATGAAAGTTCAGTTTTGATGAAGTTCAGTTTTCAAAAAGGAAAGCTCACCCTATATATGTATGTATGGTCACAAAGTGAGACTGTTTTTTCTCTCATCTCTGCAGCGTGTTTACAAGCAATATGTAAACAAACGCCGCGCCGAGACAGGCTTACGTTACCACAGAGCGTGTAAGAATACGAAAAATTCAATACAGTATCCGCGATAGTTTTTTGCAAATATCTCGAAAACTAAAAGCGACCCCCCTATATTGGAAAAGGAAAAAGTTGTTCAAAATGTCAATATCTATAACATATTTAAACTTGATTAAAATCGGAATGGGTCGACCTTTTCTGTATAATTACCAAGCAATTAAAAATTATCTAAATTCAATATCTTTCCCATAAATGCATGTTTTGTATTTTTATTTTACAATTAACTAAAATTTGTTGGCGTGGTGGAACCGTCTTTGAAAATGTCGCTCGGCAGCGAACGTGTTAATAATATAATTGAATGAAAGGAATCATTCAAATTGACACGACAGACAAAGGGTCAACGCTGTCCAGAATTCTACCAAGAATTCTTCAATATCTGCCTCTAGTCGTTCTTCGTCGCGTCTGTTTGCGCGAGGAATTTCAGTTTGTCCATAAAATTTCTAGTTACGGGAAACGCGCGAGATGAAAGAGCCACAAAAACGTGAGGATCGAGAATAACGACCGCGTGAAAACGATTCGTATAAAAATTCGAGAAAGGACCGGTCTGGGGATGATCGTACAAAAACACATGTCATGTTTAACCATCCACACCAGACCCCCTCCATCTATTGTCACCCCTCTCCAAACGTGTTCTTCCTTTTTTTTTTTATTTTTCGTAACGCTTTTACGCGCGCGAACATTCGACCGATCGCAAATTCAAAACTCACGCGTCCCCCACGCCTCCACTCTTTTCTCTTTTCCGTGCGACGTCGAACCGCGTCCGCTGTATTTCCCTTTTCCGAGTGGACTTTTTCCGTTCGATGCCGGCGGCTCGTCGTCGCAAATTTATGGCGGCCGTTATCAAGGTCAGCCCGATGGTACGAAAATCAGGAATCGGTGATTCACGACTGCCGATAGAATTGAACGCGTAAGAGCAGCGAATTATTTACCACGCCCGGCCGGTTTTCACTGGTTTCGGGGCGAAACGATAGACAGTATAGTATGGAAACGCTTGGGCAAATGTACCTACACGTATAACTGCGGGTATACGTTTCACTAAACTAGTAAATAATTCTAAAGATCATCAACTATGAAGCTGTAAGAACGGTCCGCCATCGGAGGGTTAACGTTGGTTTCGATTTCAATGAATTATATCACCGATAGAGGAAGCAAAGGTGTGGGATAATTGTAGAGGGGAAAAAGCAGAAGCGGTGAACGAGAAAGTAAAAATAGGAAAAAATTGGCACGTTTCATTCACGGTAATTGGACGCCGTTACTTGTAACTGCGCGCGCGGACCCCCGATGCAAATGCGGCCATTGTCAAAATTAAAGCAAATCCTTTTCCTTCCGGCTGCCGCGCCGTTGAATCTCGGAACGAATGCAATCTTGCGAATTTCTCAAAGTTCCGTTTAAAATAAACATCGATTGGTTCGCTTACTGTTAGAGCTTAACGAAGCTTACCGTGCCACGGCTTTCCGGAATGTTCCGCGGGAATACAAAGCTTTATTAAGTAAACAGAAAATTCGTAACGATAACAACCGAGAAAGGGCGGTCAAAAAAAGACAATTTGCAGATTTTATACCGCGATAACAAATTTTTCAGCGTCAGTTTTGGGGGTGACTTTCGCTAATCATGATGAGGATATTCACAACATGATTTTAAGAACTTCATATGCATCAGATTTATTTTCTGAAATTTCAGGCAAAAAAAAATTCAAACGAACGTTTCTCTATGAAATATTGATTTCCGGCATATGGCCCCTTCGAGACGCTTGTTCAGCTCGACGAGTGGAATCGATTAAGCCAATACAACCTTTTGATCTTGAAAATGACCTTGAAAATTAATTTTGCGGGGCCATGTTTATAATGCAATGTTGGCAATTTCGACGAGTTCTCTATCGCCTCTCAAAAGGATGACCAATAATTTTCCCCCACATAATCAATAAATGTTTCCAGCTATTCTTCACTATGGAAGACACAGAGAACAGGAAGAAACAGACCGGCTCCTCCGAGTTTACCCGAATAGCGTTTCACCTCGGAGCGTGACGGGTCCGGCTACATGAAAATTGATAATTCTTTCGGCGAGCATGAATTGTTCTACCGTGTAGCAATTTCCGCGAGATGCTCGACAACAACTTCTCCGCAAAGAATGTCCAAAAGCTTAAATATCCGGAGTACCTACCGAAAATGATCGATAAACTCGGGAACAGGGTCAAACAGCTCGCACACGCGACCGAACTTTTTTCATTAGTTTCCCGTCGCCCTCTGTGCGTCATTCAGAACAATTCGGTTGATTCGCGCTATGAAACGTCCTGTAGACGCGCGGAAGAATTTCATTTGCCATTATCGATCCGCGTTTTCACCAAGAGTCGCCTCTGCATCTAGCATCACGGTCGTTATAGAACGGTCTGTATAGAAAATTACCCGTGGCATTCCATAAATGCCGCGTCGGTGTGTATTCGACTAGGAGGAAGTTTGCGGGGGCCGGAAACCAGGGGAAGTCGAGCCAGCCTGGGGGAGGTTGCGGAATTCATGTTCAAATGCAACGTCCTCATTAACGCATTCATCCGTTGATACCGGCATCGTCATCGGCACCGTGATTACCATCGCGCTTCGTTTTCACCGATGACTTTTCGATGCGCGCCCTCCTTCAACCCTACACTAGTCTCGTCGCATAGTGGTCCAGGCGCACCAAATATTCCAACACCATTCAGAAATTGTGTGTGTGTGTGTGTTGTGTGCATGCGATCTGCTAGCTGCTGTCCAATAGCCTCCGCAGTTAAACAGCCGGATGCACTTCCCATTCGATTCCGCAAAAATGTTTCGCCCCTTATTGTCAGTTCCTTTCATCTTTCTACTGGTGTGTACAGATTGCTAAAAAAAAGTCAACTGTTTTTGTGAGATGGACAGGATGTTTCAGATAAATCGATTACCTCGAGTAAACTCGACTAAACCATAAACTTCATGGAAATTTTGAAACATAGAATTGATGTGCCTTCAAAGGGCACTTTTCATGCAATTACGTGGTTTTTCTTTGCGAGTGAAAACGTTCCGAAGATTTCCAGGGTTACCTTGATTCCTTAAAATCGATCGATCTAATCGAAAAATGTGTTGACCTCCGCACGTCCAAACCCAAATAGTTAACAGGATATTACCGAAATAATTTACAACATGGGCTTCGAATGCTTAAGTCTCGTGGCTCGTATCGTGCCGAGTTTCCGCAGACGCCGAAGAAGCCGTAGGGTTCCGAAATTTGTGTTAATGTCGAGAGTATCGTTCGTTGTCCGGAGCGTCGGCAGACGGCCCCCTTCGCGTTTCCGGTCACGTTCCGCGGCGTTTATCGTCGCGCTGATTCACTGTGTTCCGTCTTCCACGATTCTTCTTCGTATTTTCGTTGCTCCGGCGCTCGCTTCATCGTTTCTCGATACTCGCCTCCATCTTCAATTTTCGGAAAAAGAAAGAACCGTTCATCCTGTCCCCTATTATGCCGGAGCACGTTCCCGCTTTCTGGTGATGTTCAAGGTGAAATATTTTCACCAAATTTTTACTCGACATGTTGTCGTTTAGCTATTCAGTGTTAGACGTCGGGAAAACAGCAGCTTACCTCGAAGCGCCAGCGAAAAACCAGCATAATCGTAGCGGCGAGCTGTGCATTCGAGCCAGGACGCTAATTAAGTCTGTTTAGAATCGAAACTTCGTGGCTCATCAAACTTGCCGCAGCATTCTTTGTCTTCGCCGGCTCTGCGGTCCGTTTTTTTTTTCATCGGCTAACTTTCGCGACGATAAAAACCTAACGAAGACGGGTAGATAAAAAAAGCGGTCGCGACGAAACTTCGTTGCACGGGCTGGGAAACAAGCAAGCGCGGAAACGAGCCGAAGCAAAGCGAATGGATTAAGCAAACTAATTTATAGAAAAAAGGGGGCGGCGAGCGTAGACAGGAATAGAGAGAATCGTGAAGAACAGAGAGAGGGAGAGAGAAAACGTGATTAACGCGGCGAGAAGCGCGTTGGAGAATGAGCGAGCCGATGGGGCGTCCATTGCGCACCGTCGGCCATTTCAATAAAATAGCTGGAATTAAACGAAAATTTTTATGTCGCGGAATAAAATGATTTCGTGGCCGTTGAGACGTGCTTAGTGTGTAGAAATTGTGTCTCCCTTCCTTCCTTCCCGAGATTAATTACAAGTAGACTGCATATCTTTTTGCAAAAAATCTCAGAATGTAAAATTCGGTAGAATCCAATGCGATTTTTATTTGTTTGGGATCCACAAAGGCTGTTCCCATTAAAAAAGGATTTTATTTCATTTCACTTTCTACAAATTCGTCGATAAAAATCGGGTACGTTCGACTGGCACAAAGTCTTGAACATTTTCCCTAATTTCTGTCATTACCTAATGGCATAGGGTTGGAATGCTGAAAAAAGTAATGACGAGATTAGAGAGGCGGGAGGGAGGGGGAATTTGTTTTTCTGTTTAATTAAACAGCGTTGACATTAATACGAACTCGGACCTTTGTCACCTCCACTCGTGTTTCCCGATATCTTCATCGACTACGTGAGTTTTCTGCATCCGACGGGACGGCTGCACAAAGACTCTTCCTTTCCGTCTTCGAGGGACGAGAGGGAGAAGCGTTCGGAAAAAAAGAAGACGAAGAAAAAGACGAAGAGATATCGTGAAGAAATGGATGGCACGAGGAAATGGAAACAAGTGGGCGTGGAGACCCGGGGACGCTGGCAACGAGGAAAAAGAAAACGGAAACTGGAAAAAGGGACGAAGACGAAGAAGGAACACGACGGAGAATTTGCATTCGATTCTCCGGTATAATTGACCGGTTCGATTCGCGCCCCTATTCAAACGTCACCAGGGAAAATGTCGCTTTATTTCGAATTAATAGGAATTCCGTCTTCCCTTCAGTCTCTGCTCTCGCCCCGCTCTTGCTCCTCCCTATTTTCTCTCTCTCTCTCTCGTTTTCTCTAGCCGGATCGCATTCTTACTCGGGACTAACCCGTTTTTCCGAGACTCGGGGAGACACGGTTCCGAATGAGTTTCGTTGCGAGGAAAAAAGGAGGCCGAGGGAAACGGTAGAAAAAAGGAAAAGGGGATGAATGCGGAGGCCAGAAAGCACGGTGGTGGAAAGGGGGAGGCAATTTATGCGATTATATAGTTCCGGGTATCAGCTCTGTTCTCTCTCTTCTGTGTACGTTACGAAAATTGACAGCGTTCGGATGCTCGACTGTCGATGAACGGAACAAACAGAATCCTGCCGGCGCGGCGCAGGGGTGGGGCACGAAAAAGCGTGCTCCTTTCGGGAAATGTTTGCGAAGATCGATTTTTTCAGTATTCCTCTCTTCCATTTCCGGAAATGCCGACTGCCGACTGTCGACTGCCGTTAGCAGTGGATCCAAAAAAAAAATATATTCGACCACTAAAATTCTTGCGAAATCGTTATTATTGAATTTATGACGATTTTGTTGAAGCATATACAGTGGCCGAAATTTCTATAATAGTCATTTTCTTTTTAACCCTTTGCGGTCGGAGCTATTTTAACTCGAAAACTAAACATTTCTTCCGACCTAAAATATTGCCATTTTTTATGAGATTTTAAATTTAGTGGATATGAAATTGATATTACAGTTTATGAAATAATTAAATGTTCAGTAATTGATTATATACCTACGTATCTAATAATGTAAACAATATTTTCAATAATGGTACAGCAACTTTTAATGGCGCCTCAGAGGCGTCACTCGACCGCTAAGGGTTAATAGATATTTTAAGAATATCACCATTTTTGTTGATGTATCGTATCTGGTCTTGTGCCCTGCAGACACTCGGATAGAGGGACTGCGTACTCTGCACCGCTATGTTTACTATTTACGTTTTTTAAAATTTTTTCTGTGTGGTGCAGAACACAAGTCCGAAGTTTCTATAGTCACTTAGTGTTTCTCTGTATTCTGAGCAGAGAACTACGGAAAACTGCGAACATTCTAAAAGTATTAGTTTTAGAACTCAAAGAAATCCTGTTTGCTATAATTTGATTCACATGTATGAGAATGCCGAGAGGAAAAGTACTATCAAGTGAAGAAAAAGCTTCAATCGATGCTTATAAAGATATGAGCTGCTCTAATCACGCAATTGCTAAGAAAACTAATCGGTCATATACTGTGATTAATAATTATATCAATTTACGTGAAAATTACGGAAAAAAATCATCATAAAGGTAGTAATAAAAAATAGTTAAAGAGACAACATTCAATATTAATGAGGTCTGCGGCTACGGAAAGGAAAACTGCAGCACAATTTCGAGCTGAATTGCAGCTCCCAGTAACAATAAGACGTGTGCAACAACTTTTAAACTCTTCTGGACAAGAACGCAACGTAAACCAGGCCTTAAAGAAGTACATAAACACGCTTGTCTTGATTTCGCACGGGCACAAAACACAGTGACTTTATAGAAATTTCGGTGAGTGTAGTACAACAATACATCCGGTTTTAAAAGACGCTTTCTTTTAAAACGTCTGTAAAATATTGATTTATAGTGTCTTACGCGGCACGCGAGAAATAAATAAGATGATTCTTAGGGGTTGCGTTCGAATCACCTTGAAGAAGAAAGTTCGCACAAACATGGGCCTGGAAATTTTTCCTTTCTCGAGCACGAGCACGCTTTGTTTACGAGAGCTTCTGGCGAAGCCGCGTGTGTCGAGGGTAAAAGTCCAAGGACTGTTGCCGTTCCCCGTCTGTTCGAAGTAAATGGAAACATTGCTCGCGAGCTTCGGAACACGCTCGATGGTCCTTGAGACAGCTTTATTTCGGAAACAGAGGATCGCCAGATGTGTGTTTATGTACACCTGTTCATTTGTTCATAAAAGTGTTCACCACAAAAATATTCACATACATATATTCATCTCGTTCATATACAGAGAGGTCCAATTATTTATACCGCTTTCTATATTTCCGTATGTGTAATAATTAGTCTGCAGATTTTGATGAGTTCACGGAGAAGTAAACAGGGTGATATATAAAACAGCGAAAGGTATTAAAAAATCTAAGAATATTGTTATGTTGTTTACAACGTAAAAAGCCTGTTAAGGGGTGAAGTGAATTTTTATTTAACTACTCCTTCCTATAATCGATGTAGAATATTTTTATTTTGCATAAACGTCATAGAATGACCAAAAGGAGAGGCGAGGTTACAATAAAATTTAGATTTTATTTTAATTAAAGAAAATTGTATTTTATTTGAACAATATGAACCACAAAATAAAATATTTCTATTTGAACAATCTGAACCTCGAAGTAAAATACTTCTATTTAAACAATCTGAACCTCAAAAAAAATATTTCTATTTTAACAATTTCATCCACAAAATAATATATTTCGGTACTTTGGGTTTATCCCATCGACCTCTCGCGCCATCATAATGAAAAGCAAGTTCCAAAATAAATAATATATAATAATAATTTAATACTATAATAATATAATAATATAATAATAATATAACAATATAATAATAATATAATAATTTCGTGTTTCGCGAAAATGGTCGACGGGATAATATCCCGAGTATCCAAAGCACCAATATTTCTATTTTAATAATCTGAAACACAAAGTAAAATATTTCTATTTTAATAATCTGAAACACAAAATACAATATTCTATTTTTTGCATCGTTATATCTAATACTTCCAGAAATCGCATTACTTATTTAATATTTCTTATTTTAGCAATAATTTAAAGAAAAAATGGTACTTAATACAAGAAACTATATCATTTGTCACATTTTCGTTTTATTGTTTTGTTTGATTGCTGCTATTACTGCGTATATCCACTTCAGTTCAAAGCATGTGTCCACTTAGGTTTTTTGATGAACATACAGTGTATATACTCAGAAATCTATTGAATGAAATCTATGTATTGAATCAAACATTTTCAATATTCTTAAAATAAAATACTACTTTGAAAAATTACTGCAACAAATAAAATATTTTATTTGGTACTTTGAGATTATCCCGTCGACCATTTTCGCCATACACGAAATAATCATGATATTATTATATTATTTATTTTGGAACTTGCTTTTTATCATGATGGCGCGAGAGGTCGACGGGATAATCCCAAAGTACTTCTCATTTTCAATGTTATACACACACTGTAAAATAAATAGGATTATTTACTATTTAAAATACTATTTTCCCCAGGTCTGACCCAAAGTTAATTGCCACAGCCTGCAGCAGATAAGCAAATCGGTCGGTGAGTAGCAAAAAACCACTTGTCCCGGCTCAGAACCGGAAACGGCCGGTCTGCCGTCGTTGCTTCCAGTTCCTCTGCAACGATCGAAACGGCGCGGTTCGCATTCGAATTGCCCGGCGCGTCGCGGCGCAGCGTCCCGATGCCGGGAATTAACATAAATTCCTGGTCTCGTTCGTCTCCATTCAGCTTCTTCCGCCTGATCGAAAGTCTTGGGACTACGGCGTATAGAAAACAGGACGAAGAGAATCGTTGGACCGAGCGTACCACATCCAGCCCTTCTTCGACAACGGAGACAAACCTATCCGGCGAAGTAGACGATAGCTAGAGAGGAGAGTAGAGAGAGAGAGAGGGAGAGAAATAGGATGAGAGAGAGAGCGTTGTTCAATACGCATGCGAGGTAAAGCGTGTGCGCGGGCGCGTACAACAGGGCCTCTTTTCGATCGACGAACCACCAAGACTCGAGGACGACGACGACGACGACCATCCACGACGTCGACGTCGTCGTCGACGGGTTGACTACCGTCGCTCTACGCTGCTGTTTCTCATAATGCTGGTGAAAATTCATAATTTCATCTGATTTTCATATGTATTGAGATTTCTCGTCCGCCTGCGGATGCTGAATTCGAATGTCTCGCCGAAAATGCTAATTTGAAATGGAGTGGATGTTGTTTTCGAGATAGTTCTCGTGAACATTTTCCGAATTCTCATGAGAACTGAATTCCAATGACTGGTTGAAAATGCTAAATTTGAAATGGGGAGCTAATATCGCTGGTGTAGATATTGCTTTAAAATGTTCAAAATCCTACGCAGGATGAAACACGTGTGAAAACATTATGGATGTTCTGGAGGTATATAAAAACGCAACAGAATTTTTGAAAATTTGACAATATATAATCCTTACTAAATGAATGCAATTACCAAAGTTTGGGTTCGATTCACTGCACCGTTTAAGAATTATAGCAACTTAAAGTTTGCACATTTTAACACGTCTTCTTATGGAGAATTCATAAAATTCCACTTCAAATCCTATTTAAACCTTGAAAAACGCAACCAGAAACTCCAGTTTTTCTTTATATGTAGTAAAAATTATGTAATTAATTATGTTCAAAATTTAGAAGGATTCACTAAACAGTTACAGAGCAAAAAAATTATAAACTGTTACAAAACGTCAAATTTATCGTGTTGCCTCTCACTAGCATGGAAACGCGACAAGCGTAGACCACTGAATATAGCTACAGAGGGTACAGTATTCGCAAAAGTTTAATGCAAAATATACTCATGAACGGCTTTCATTGCCATGTATTGATGGACTTGAAATTTCTTGTACTCATGTCTCCCATTGTACCTCCAGAACATCCTTAAACAATCGTCGAAGTAGTCGAAACCTGATCCCCCAAGTAAATTTCACGCGTTACTCTAACAAAAATCATTACAACTCGAGCTAATGACCAGAACAAAAAAACCAGTGGAAGATCATTAAACTCGGGGGATGGGGGTTTTCCCCGAACAGCCCTCGAAGCTCTCAATTTGAAAAAACGTGGTAAAATAGCTGTTTTTCCCAGTTTTCGTGGGATTCCTGTGAAAAATCGACCACCGGTGCGTCGCATGCTGGCATCGGGCCGGTGTCGCACACCGGTGACCGTCGCCGCGCGCCTCGATGGGAGACGCGCCGCCGGAACTGGTGGGGGTTGCGAGGTTGGTGGTGGTAACGGAGTGGTGGTGGCAGCAGTCTCGACAGTGGCGACACTAACGTCGTCCGCGATAGCTCACCGTGTGTGCACCGCACGGCCCGGTGCTGGAACAGTGTACGGGTCGAGCGAAATCTCGCTCGAGTGCGAGCGGCGCGCGTTACCGTCGTCTTCGGGGTTCTCCGTTCAAGTAAAATCGTTCGTCGTCGTGATCCGCATCATCTCAGGATACTCAGAATAAAATCGAGAAAATCTCCACGTTGCAAAGAAACGACAGTTCCAGTGGTGGGAAAGAGTTTTCGAAAGTTCGCAGAGGGGGTGAAATATATCGAGGAAAGGGGTTGCGATTCGAAAGTGTGCGGCTGAAGAAGTGAGCTGCTGCGTCTCCTGTGTGATATATCGGTGTTCTGGATCCTCGGGATTTTTTCTTATCCTGTGCCTGTAATTGGAACGATCGAGTAGGATCTCGGGGGGTGCTTTTAGAAAGGGGATGAAAGGGGAGAAGCGGTGTGGTCGCGTGCGATCCCGGCGAGCGATGCTGTTGCTCGCGTCCTCGCTGTTGAAGTGATCTCTCTCTCTCTTTCTCTCTGTCTTGCGATCTCTCGTGTCGTCGATCAGAATTCGTGCGGGTCGTCGAATGATTTCGCAGTGATTGATAGTGCGCGGTTTTTGCTCGGTGCCGTTTCCGTTCCGCGATCCATCGAGCCGCCGGTTTCGGCTCTTTCCACACGGAGGATCGTCGTGCTGTTCTTCTCGATCTTCTGTTGGTTTTTCGATTTTCACCGGATCGTCGTTTGTGCATCGGGAATGATGCGCGAGAAGCGTGCAGCGGACACGCGGGACCACACCGGAAGTGGGTGCCCGTGAACGGCACAGAAACACGGTGACAGTGAGCCAGGATCCGGAGGGATCACGATGCTGATGCTTGGTGATCGGTTGCTATGATCGAGCCGCGGAGGGTTCACGTGGAACGATCATGATTTACCTTAGGCTGCACGTCGGGAGGAGTCTACGGTGCAACGCGAACGCTAGGCACTGGAACGTGTTCATCGTGCCACTCTTCCCACTCTGGATTATCGGCGCATTCTGCGTGAAAGACAGTGAGTACCGTTGCTATATTTCCATTACGACCGGCTCGGTTTTCGTCAACTGGGTGGTGCGGGAACTGGGTTTACTAAGGAATTGTTTGAACTCATCGCGGTGCTCGAACCGCCATTGTTAAACGATAAACTCTTTTCAATGAACAAACGCGTATTTCAAAATAAGGAACATATAATAAGCTATCTAACCACTGCTCCCTGCCTCGGTGTAGGAACACGTCGCTAATCTAAGATGATCTTGATAATATTTCATCTGATAAGCTTCGTAGTTTCAATGCTAATTTCGCTAATACCCTAAACTAGGAGCAATATTCTGTTAAGGTTTTCGTCTGAAACCCGTCTTAAGCCTTCACCGTGTACGGCACATCCCGTATTCCGTTCCAAAACTTGCAACTTGAATCAAGTACGTGTAGATACGTCATTTTGCTAATTCGTTTGCGAATGTTAAGACGCAACGCCTGTAAATTGTAACGTACTGATCTACATGTAGAAATACGAGGTAATTAGATTAATAACGAACGTCGAGTCTACTCGAGATGGAACAAGGGTTCAACTTAATGGACGACAGTGTAGAGGTAACCGCCGTGTAACACGAGTTTGCTCCGACACGGTTAAAGAATCGGGGGAATCCTTTAAATGTATAACACACGTCACGTGGATAGATATAAATATTTAAGCGTATTTCCACTTCCATAGATCGCCCAAGAGGATAAAAATTTATTTCGCGCACTGAAGGATTCTTGATAACAGTATCACCATAAAAATGTCGTTAGCGAAGTCATTTTTCTTACATTCCGCAGAAATGCTATAAATGTAGAAGAATCCACGAATATCGTTGACAGCAAAGAAACATATTCGTAATGCTTGCAGCTGAGTAAATGCCATAATATGAGGGACGCATTTTTTCGAAAATACTGTACGTTTAAACATTTGTGAAAACTGTCAAAAATTTTTTTCGTGACCGAAACCACCACAGATTTAAAGATTCGAACTTCTCCTTTGCAGTGTCGCCTCAAAAATTGTAGTACGATTTTTTTTTTGTCGTTTTATCGAGCTTTGAATGATGTGTGCTGCCAACTCACAGTGGTGTAAGTCACACTGAACTTTTTGTTCCATAAAACAATTTTAAAAAATCGTAAACCAATTTTTCAGCAGTCTCAGATCTTCAAATCTGTGGTAGTTTCATTCAAAAAATTTGTTCGCAACATGATCGAAAAATATCTTGCATGAAAATGAAAGCTGCTTTGCGAAAGTAGAGGCTTCGACTTTAATACGAGTCCAGACTTGTGGATGTATACTGTTAATTAACGTTGGAAATTTCTCGTGAGCTGGAAATGTAGTGTTTCAATAATTTTTGGATCCACTGTATGTATAATTTTCATGAAACAATGTTCGACGCGTAATTTACAAACGTAACAATAAAACGGACATTAATTTCGCTCTTGAGTCAACATTTCAACAACGCGGCGAGAACGATACCGAATTTAATTGTATTTCATATTCCATCATATTCCCCGCGTTCGTATGTGACGCGAGTCACAATGCGCAAACACCCGCGATATGAATATGAAATTCCCTCTCCATACGTCAGGTGTCACGGTACACGGGTTCAGCTTGAATCTTTCTTGGACCAATCGGAGGATCTTTGTCGTTCGAACAAATGAATCAGCGCGGCGCGTGACCGCGAACTTTTTGCAGTCTGGTCGTCGCGAATAAAGCCGACCGGTTGAATCGTAACGAGCGTCTCGTCCGTTTCCGGATCGCAGCGATCATTACCAAAGCGAGTGATTCTACATTAAAATAAATATTGCATTGTCATCCAGCTCTGAGCTATGTTTAAAATTTCAAGTCTCCAGCTCATCGGGAAGTTAGTTTTTTTTTTTTTATTGAACAGTTGTAACCTCTAATAGGAGGTTATTCTGCAGTTTATATTACATTCATGATATTGCAATATTACAACGAAAGCCTCATGCTAATATATGATTAATGTAACAAGTATATATCAATTGAAGGCACTTAATTTGTGGTGGACGTGATAAAGAGTGGCGTCATATACATAATTCACAATCTTTCAAGAAGGAACATAAGATCTTACATACAGTATTTGTAGGTCTGTGAAGTAGAACGTTACACGACATGGGAAGAAGAAACCCCCGTAATCTCAGGTTATGTACAGGGTGGGGCAATAACTATTAGCACCTCAGATATCTTCGAAACTATAAGTTTCACAGAAATATTTGCTGAAATAAAATTGCACAGTACGAAGGGGGCCATACGGTGACGATAACAGTTTTTTTCCAGGTGGAGGTACTTCGGACATTTGAAGGTCATCTTCATTTTTTTAAATGGAATGAGGTATTTTTTAATACATCAATCGCTGCAGCTGGATATTCGTTATAAAAAAGTATTAACCTTTGTATGTAGAAAAGTTAGTAGTTCAGGAGATATTTCAATTTAAAAAACCCTAAAATACCATTACTGTCGTACTAACAATAAGACGTTACATAAGTAAGTAAACACTAACGTCTAGTACGACAGTAATGGTATTTTAGGGTTTTTTAAATTGAAATATCTCCTGAACTACTAACTTTTCGACATACATAGGTTAGTACTTTTTTATAACGAATGTCCAGCTGCATCGATTGATGTATTAAAAAATACCTGATTCCATTTAAAAAAATGAAGGTGACCTTCAAATGTCCGAAGTACCTCCACCTGCAAAAAAACTGTTATTGTCACCGTATGGCCCCCTTCGTACTGTGCAATTTTATTTCAGCAAATATTTCTGTGAAACTTATAGTTTCGAAGATATCTGAGGTGCTAATAGTTATTGCCCCACCCTGTATAAATTTTAATCTGAAAGTGTCATGTATAGGACATTGCCAAAGGAGGGAAGTTAGTTTGAAATCAATTGCAAAATTTTGTACCGAAAGAACAGACAGACAGACAAGAAAGCGAGCTAATAAAAACGTGGTGAACTAGTGGGTTATTGTGCTGGGTAACCAAGAATCCACACCAAAACAGATTACTGACTCATGATAAATTTAAATTTGATAAAGAAACTCAATTTTCCAACCAGTCGAAGCTCCGGCACATTTTTAAAGTCGAGTAAGTAGTTCTTTGATTGAAAACTATTAAAGCTGGATTGGCGACGGAGCAATAGCTGCAATAATAATATTTATTATACCAAAATTCATCTAGTCTATTAAATATTAGGTGAAGTAAAAAAAGCTCGTCCACGCAAATGCCTTGTCCCTCGGCGTAAATTGCCGCAAATGCTTAAAATTAATCGTGGAACGTGCGCGCAGTGGAAGAACATTTATTCTCAGCACAGACGTTTGTCACTGAAACCAGAGTTGGGCAAAAATCAAATAATATTAAAAAATGACTAATAGTCTGATTGATTGTTAGTCAAAACTTAAAAAAAGTCAGTTAAAACTTTCTGATTGGTTAGTCATAACTACATGGCACTAGTTAGTCACAACTTTAAGTAACCGTTAGTTATTGCTTATTAGTTATGATTAATCATTAGTTAGTTTAAATGATCAGTCATCAATCTTTAGTCATCAGTCACTACTGTGCGATTAACATACATTAATATGTAGAACGTGTCATAATCTGTATTTTATATGTTTATAAACTAATAGGCTATTTTTTTGTTATTATTATGTGTTATTTTAACTTATAACCATTTTTAGTCGTTAGTCATAGTGAAATTCTGATTGCGTATTTAGTCATTAGTTATGCCATTATAGTCAGTAGTCAATATTCATCCTTGATAAAAATTTAGTCATTATTCATTAGTCATTACGTTCAAATACTTATGTAGTCATTACTTATAGTCACGCTCAAGTATTTACTTATTAGGACATTGAATAAGTTCTTGCTGTTTCTTTTATAAAATAAAAGATTTATTTAAATTATAAGGAACAAAAACATTTCATTCAAAGTATAATATATATAGTATAGTATATTCGAGTAATTGCTCCAACTTTTCGTCTTCAAATTTTTTCGGTGCGCCAGAACGTTCTTTATCCTCAAGTTCAAATTCATGATTTTTGAAGCGTCGAAACCAGTCTCTGCATGTCGTATCCGACAAAGCATTGTCACCATAAGTCTCAACAAGAATTCTATGTGCTTCAGCTGCAGATTTCTTTTGAATAAAGTAGTGCAATAAAATTCCCCGCGAATACACTTTATTCGGCACAAAAGTAGACATTTTCAGAACTAAGAAATAATTACTTTGCTTCCACTAAAGTGAACTACCATACACTGAAATTTAAGGCTAGATACACTACTGCCTTGCATGTGTGTTACCATTCGAAATTCCACGAATGGGGTACTGCTACTACCATCTTTGAAGAAACAGCGAGAACTTATTCAAGGTCCTATTAGTCATTAATTATTAGTCGCTTTTGTAGAGCTCATGAAGTTATTAGTTAATAATCATAATTGTGACTAGCGTTTGCCCAACTCTGACTGAAACCAGTACAGTACAATTCCCCGTCTAAGTATTCCTTTTGTAGCTGCGATAGTTCCAGAAGTTGAAACAAGTGAACAATAATATGTTTCGAAAGGATTATCACGATCACAGCGTTGGTAAACGTGGTTCAGGCGCGATTTTCGTTGGAAGTCGATTGGTAACGGGTCCCGAGGACGGTTAATTAAGATCCCGCGAATCGATCAGCGGCCGGTACTTTAATTGGCCCCAAATCATCGTCCCGGGCGGGACTTCCTGTCGCGCGTTCCATATTCATGCGGACGCAGTTGCACGCGCGGTTTACGTTTCCGCTCAAAGGTAAGTTCCGCCTTTGACACGGGGCCCTCGCCGCCACGGGTCCGTGTTAACCCGTTGCAAACCCGTTCCTCGCGAGCTTTTCTCCAGGAACAGGTCAGGAGCCGGACGATTGGCTTCACCTAGTTGGTATTCAGCTTGTTCCGTCGAGTATACAGGGTGGCGCGAATAAAGTGTCGCCAGTTTCCCCGAAACTGCCGTGGATACCGATTCAATTAGTTTGCATCGCAACTAATATGTTGGTGCTTTTTTAACGAAGAACATTACGAACTTTATATAAACTAGATTTCCCCCGCCACGCGTTGCTGTGGCACAGTATTTTTTAAAAGCATGTACGTATTGAACGTGTTTGTGATAATCTATTTCGTTCAATTCCATTTCGTTTTTTCCGTTGCTTTGTAGTTCTCTCTCTCTCTCTCTCTCTCGCTCTCCTCGCTCTATCTCGTTTTCTCTCTCGCTCTCTCACTGTCTCTCTCTCCCCCTCTATCTATCCGTCTCTGACTCCCTCTCTCTCTATTTATCTGTCTGTCTCTGTCTCACTCTCGTTCTCTCTCTCTCTCGCACTCATCCGCTCGCTCTCTTTCTCTCTCTCACACTCTCTTTCTCTCTCACTCTCTCTCCCCCTCTCTCTCTCGCACTCACCTACGTCGGGAAGGAATTAGAGCAAACCGCATTCAAAAAAGTCCATTTGATCAAAAATTATAAGCAGAAACGTGCCCAAGAGAGGCCGAAAAAGTCATATTTAGTCTGTTTGTGACGGAATCAATTGCGAACGGCAGAACGCAGAAAGCTGCGGTTTGAACCCTTAGACGCGGCGTTTCTTCGGGAAGGTATTAGAGCAAACCGCAATCGAAAAAGTTAATTTGATCAAAAGTTATAAGCAGAAACGTGCCCAAAACAGAACGAAAAAGTTGTATTTAGTGTGTTTGTGACGGAATCAATTGCGAACGGCAAGACGCAGAAAACTGCGGTTTGAACCGTTAGACGCTGCGTTTCTTCGGGAAGGTATTAGAGCAAACCGCACTCGAAAAAGTCCATTTGATCAATAGTTATAAGCAGAAACGTGCCCGAAAGAGAGCGAAAAAGTTGACTTTTTTCACTAATGACGTCACAACTTTTGAACCAATAGACTTTTTTGAATGCGGTTTGTTCCTAAACCTTCCCGAAGAAACGCCGCGTCTAATGGTTCAAGACCCAGCTTTCTACGTTGAGCCGTTCTCAAGTGATGCCGTTACAAACATGCAGACAGACACGATTTTATTACATACTAGATAGAGATAGAGATTCCGACGAAGCTAACCCTCGTGTGTCTACATTTTTCACGTGAAGAATTATTCTGCCGATTGTAGAACAATTGATCCGAGATTATCAAAGTTAAATAAGATACTGTCGCCTTTTCCTCGTCCCATATAACAGGAATGAAATTGAATGTAGTCTGGTGTTCTTCGAGAAAAATCGGCCAGTGCAGGATGCGATCATCCCTTATAAAAAGCTCCGTTGCAACGGGAACGGTTCGATTCGCTGCACGGAGCACGTCTCCAACGGATTCGAAACGAGACGGTAGGAACCGGAAGAACGCTTGTTTCTCTTGAAGATTTAATGATCCACACCTGGGGACAAAAAATGGCGGGGCGCGTGAAATTGCCATCTGCGAACGTTCCTCGACTACGAATTACATTTTTCTCGTGTACCCCAGTGATGAAGCTGACAGAATGGGCCGGCAGCTTCTCGATGCTGGTCGCTTTTCAAACAAACATGCGTGCTTCGCTTTCCGAACAGCTTTGGAGTCTCGGGGATTAGGTTGAGGACCGGTTTCGACTGAGTTATACGGCGAGCACAATAGGATTTAATCGCCGTTAAATAAAATAATTGCACGAGACCAACATAATAGCGTCGAACAAGTATCAGTAGTCAACATCAATAATGTATCCAATAATTTGAGCGAAAGTCGAATTTTTCAGTAGTACTAGTCAATCATATACGAAGCGTAAATGAATCAAATTTAATCTTATGCGCTGTGCTAATTGAAAAATTAATCCCGACGCCGTTTAAATATGTGCCAGCCACGAGATGGCGCTAGAAGAGAGAGATTCTAGACTATGTGAAAGGAAAATCTTTGGAACGTTTGTACGTAGCTAGGAATGACTATGTGAATACGTTTTTCCGATACGGACATACTCGCAGTTCGACGGTCCTCTTTCATGCTGCTCGTACAAAGGTCTTTGGCCAGCGACCGTGTTAAAATGGCACGTGACTTCTACGTGCGAAACAGAGACGCGGCGAGCTGCAGGCGTCGCTGAATATGCGCTGGTCCGCATTTTTCTCGCTCGTGTGAAATAAACTGTACGTGCAACGTTGCCAGCGGCGCTTCAATTAGACCGAGAAATTGCTACTATTTACGTAGAATCCGCGCTACATTGACGCGCAACGCGTGCAGTTCGCATCAAACTTCTGGAATAGAAAATAGGGGAGGAATCCTGGGAGGTCTCTGTTACCCTAACGGAATACTAATTCCTCGAAAATGATCTCTCCCTTCCATCTTAGCTCGTGGCTTCGACGTGGAATAATTCCATTCTGTATGACTTTTTTTTATTTTATGGGTATGAAATTGATATGTAACACTTAAATATTTAGTAATTGATTATACAATGCTTTGAATAATGGAACAGCAATTTTTAGTGGTTCCTCAGAGTCACCGCTCGAGCGCTAAGGGTTGAAATGAAGCTGAAAAGGATGATTTCGATCGGGTTACCCTTGGTTCGTCGACAATCCGTTTCACCGACACTGTTTTCATCGACAGTCCGTCTTTAGCGACAAGTTTGAGTTCATTCATTTCCACCGACACCAAATTCGCGTATTTGCTAATGTAGATTAATCGTTATTATCGTTGTTATGTTCTAGACGCATTTAGTTGCTTGTATAATGAACTTGGTCATGATCTTAAAATATGTAGCCATCCAAATTCCATATTACATAATTGGCTTTCAAACAGTGACTCATACGCAATTTTTACTGATGGCAGTAAAATTCCAGGCTCTAACTCTGTTGGATCAGGATGCATTTGTAAAGATTTAAATATATCGACCAAAAAAAGCATCACATCTATTGCTTCTATATTCACAGCTGAATGCATTGCTTTAATTGATGCTCTTGACATTGCTCTTTTGGACACAAATCATAATTATAAAATACTTACTGACTCTCTCAGTGCCCTGTTATGTCTACAAAAGTCAAAGACAAATATAATGACCAACTTCTACATTTACGAAATTAAGGAAAAATACTAAAAGTTCATGAAAACCACATCAAACAACAGCAGTATAGAATTTGTTTGGATTCCGTCCCATTCAGGCATTGTTGGAAATGATGAGGCTGACGCCTTAGCTAAGTCGGCAACACTAGAACGAGCTAATAAACGTATTGTCATTCTCTTCTCTGATTTACGAGAATCTTTTAAAAACAAATGTAGACAAAGTACTAGTGATTTCACAATGCAGCAGGGTCAGTTTAAAGGCAAGGAATACTTTTAGTATTATATTAGAGACGGGGTTGCACCATGGTTCTCGGGTAGAGGTTTATCGCGACAATTTATTGTTACATTCAATCGTTGTAGAGCAGATCATTATCATCTTGCAGCATCCCTTTCACGATTACATATAATAGATGATTCCAAATGTAACTGCGGCAATGAGGTTCAAGATCTTAACCATATCATTTGGCAATGTACCTTGTTGGAATCGCAAAGAGTTGATCCCATGAAAAAATTAAGAAAGCTCAATTTGTTTCCACCCTTAAATATTAGATCGTTACTTTGTGAACCGAATATTCAGGCTTGTTTATCTTCTGTTCAATTTTTTCAAGCAATGTAATTTAAAGATTTAAAGTTATGCACTTTATGTGTTATATACCTAATGTGTTCTGCGGTACCTACATTACTGATGTTTAACTGTAAGATGTACATATATCAATAATGTATAGCTTTATAACCCTCTATGGGGAGTTTCAATTAAGCTTTCAATAAAAAAAAAAATAATAAAGAGAATTACAAAGCATTGTTATTTAGATCATAGTTTGTATTGCTAGTTTATTAATCAGAATTTCTTCAAATAAACGAACTTTATTAATAGAATAAAAGATCATAATATTTCATTTAATGTCAAACATAATTGTATACATATAAAAAATGTGAATAAAACAGAACGAATGCTATGAATGTATTGGGTTGAGTCAAATAAGTTCGTTCGGTTTTTGTGATTTATTCCACTCTAAAAGACCGAACGAACTTATTTGCCAACCCAATACATATATAGACTACAAAACATAAAAAAATTGTACGATATTTACACAAATATCAAGCATAATGAAATTAAAGCGATATGAATAATGAACTGAAACGTGTCGTTAAACACGGACTGCCGATGAAAACATATGTCTACGACTTGACCGTGTCGATGAAAACACAGTGTCGACGAAAGTTACTGTCAAATCGTATCGGTGAAATGGGTTGTCGATGAACCAAGGTTAACCCATTTCGATCAGTCTGGCAACTCCATTGGCAAATCCACTTTTCCGTGGTAATGGGCGAAGGTGGAATCGCCGTTAGCGCGCAATTCATCAGGACGTTTATTGACTGGGTAAGCAAACATCGCCTGTCGTCAATCTCTTTCGGAAATTCTTCCAGCGCCAACACGCCCCTTATACGTCTAAATACGTGACGCGAGTATAATGGCCTGGCCAGTGTTTATTCAGGGGCGGTTGCCTCCTTTCATCAGCGGGGACAACAGGCCTGGGTCCCGGGGCCGGGTATCATAAGTCAAAAAGTTGTGACGGGTCCCGCAGCCGCGCCGCGGTCTGGCGTTTACACGTTCATCATCGGCCCTGGGCTTCTCGCAACTCATCGCACAGACAGATCACGTCAGTCTGCACAACTACCGACGGTTCATCCTGTCGACAAACAGATTCCAATCTGTCGCCGCTACCCGCTCGCCCACCCGCTTCAACTCACCCCATCCCCTCACACTATTCCTCACTTCTCCCTGTTCCACCGGTGTTTTAAGCTGAGCTTACGCTCGAACCCGCGTCCTTCTGCTAATCGCACTGCAAATTCGCCCTGCCGAAGATTGCTCCATTCGCTATTTGACTTCGGATTTAGGCCTCTCCTCTCCGAGCGCCGCCGAGAGGGTTGCACCCTTCTCAGTCAGTCGGTCAGGGTCGCGACCAGTTGCTCGACTCTGCTCGCCCTTTCCACTTTCCATCCCCTTTTATACCGCTACTGGCTCGCGCGTCGATGTCTCTTCGCTGCGCTCTCTTTCGAAAATCGAATTAGGATGACAATGAGCACACCAGTAAGCGATCGAGCGCCAAACATTGATTTCTAAGAATATTTTTAGAAACACTTGTTTTGAGCGATGTTTTGAATGGAGATTATTTTCGATGGTACGAATTAATTTGTAATTGAACATTTTATATCATGTTTGATGAATTAAAGTAATGTTAATGATCTCTAATAAACTGATCGCTAGATGCGCACAAAAATATACGAGTGACCTTGAAAATCGATCGATACATACAAAAACACGAGATACGATCAGGGCATAAAAATTATTTGCAGCGTATTGCTGCCACGTGATCAAAATAGAAGACGACGTTTAGCCGGCTCGTCGAGCCTGCATAACAATGTCGTCTTACTATTACCTTCATCAAATAACGACTGTAAACGGAGAGCAAACACGAGGGAAAAACCAACAACAGGATGAAAGAGGCGAGAGGGTAAACAGTTTAGAAATTTGATGGGCCGCGAAGTCTCGCTGGTAGAGGCAGGGTTCTCGAACATTACCGTTCGCCTTTGTGTGCGAAAGGTTCCGGCGGCGACTCCATAAATTCCCCATCAGCGTCATGCAAGTTTCATATCGCAGACATCGAAGATATACATAGCAGGAGGGCGGGGAAACGGATAGGGTGGGTTACTGGCTCCGTTTCACCGGTCATAACACGCGGTTCTGTAGCATGCGCAACCGTCCCTGATAATCTTATTATCGCATCATTAGAGTAACACGGATTCCGGGGCGTGGAGCCGCGTTACGCGTTTCTCGAGCGATTGCTGTAACACGCGCGGGCCCCCCCGGGAGTGTTATTCCGGCGATTCGCGTAGCACAGATGTCCATCGTTTTGGAAATTCCTTTGGCCATGCTTCTGATAACCCGATTACGTGTATATTCAACGGGCACCGTCGACCATCGGATGTTCGAGATGGCCGCTCGGCCGGCTCGTTATTAAATATCTCACGTATCGACGCGTTCGTCGTCGAAACTCGCCTCTCTTCGTTCCTCTGCTTCTCTGTCTCTCCGTCTCTCTCTCTCTTTCTCTCTCCCACCCTTGGACAGTCGATTGGTTTTCTCGACTTAAACGGACCTCATTGTCCCTTCTTCGGCTCTGCGGCACGACTAATTGGGCCAATTCCGTATGCGGTTCCGTGATCGCTCGTTCACCTGCATGCTGAGTCCGCTATCCGGCACGTTGAAGCCGAACGTCGGCCCGAAAATGTGGTCGGATTAATCTGCGGCGTAGTCACCGTCACGTCTTCGGAACAGTTTTCGAGGTTTTTGCACCGCGATCGATCGATCCGATCCGCTCCTTATAGACGACTTCGCGAAATACCAGGCTACCTCCGGAATTTAACGCTGAAACTACCCGGGACCCATTGTGGCTCGTTCCTACAACTGTATGTTTACTACGTTGGATGTTTGAACTAATAGAAAGCAAAACAAATACAAGGTGGTCCATTTATCTTGAGACAGTCAATTATTAAACGAGCAGGAATATGAGAAAATGTTTTATATAAAATATTCTTCATACGAAGGGACACATTTAATGGAGCTGTGCACATTTTTCCATAATGGCCCTTTAAGGGTCAGATGAAGGACAACTACATTTTTTCAAATGAAAACCCATATTTTTTATTTCATATTCTTATCCTACATCGAAAAATAATAATGTTTCGTATAAAACATTTTTTCCTAGCGTGCACGGTTTTGTTGAACAAATTGTGGCGAATGTCCCAATATTTGTAATGACAAAAAATACTGAATTTGATCTGAAGTCATAAAAATCTAGTAAGCGGTGACAGCTATACGTGTGTAGTACATTGAAGATGAGGATTCACAATACATGTTGTATGCCATTATGCAAGCTTTGCAACATTTATCATGGTGTCGTTAAAAAATGGTAAGTTCAGGAAAAAATGTTTTATACATGTATATAATATACTTACCCTGTGTATACTCCTGTTATTAATTACCTGGTAAGCACTACGTGAAAATATGCAGGCTTCTTCATTTTACTCTATCCACGGAATTATCTTTTAACTATTCGCCGTTGAAATCAATTTTTCAAGTAACCACTCCCGACGATATGAAGGCTCGCATAAAGAATGCCTGCCAAAAAATTAGTATAGAAACAGAATTGAACGGGTCCCATGGAAATCATCGACACAGATTTCTCCGACACGGTTTTCACCGACAACGTTTCATTAATTTTTTATTAATTAATTAATCAATTAATGTGGATTGAATGAAAATCAGTGGAAAAACGAAATATGAAACCGAGTGTTTTTGAATTAATTAATTAATAAATAAAAAATTAATGAAATGTCGGTGAAAACCGTGTCGGAGAAATCTGTGTCGATGATTTCCATGGGACCCAATTGAACGCTCTTGAATGACCTTGGAAGAATAACATATAGATCATCGAATTCGTCTTGGAGTGGACCACAAACACGGTCGAATGGACAGATATAATTTGATTCTAAAGAATAAAGGTCACCTTGAACGCGAACAAAAGGTTCAGCGATCCCTTTGCAAGTTCCTGACCGCGGATGAAAATTTGATTCCACCGAATAATCCGTTTATACATCGCGTAATTGTCGAGTCCGTGGCGGAACCGGGTGTATAACTTCGTTGTTTCAGGTTTCGTTCGGCCGGCTTTTAAGCTACGTTAAACGTCTCCAGTCTAGATGATGGTATTTTCTCGAGCAGAGCTCCTAGGAAACGGCTAGGCCCGGCGAAACGAAGTTACCCTGCCATCCGACATTTCTTTTCATTCCTTTTATCAGCTGAACGGAATCGGGGTTAAATTATCGGGCAATCTGCTCGCATTGCCGTGAGAGAAACCGATTGGTTTCTACTCGGGAAACATCTAAATCGATGGGTTTTGATTTCCGAAGTCCCGCTGCCTTGTCAGGCGTCGCGATCGTAATCTTGTTAGAATGTCGAGGACATCCTGAAAGGCGGTTGCTTTTCAAAATTAGATTTGCATTCCCTCTCCTAGTTTTTGGGAATTCTTATTTTATTGTAACTAACGCGAGGCTGCTTCTTTCATTGAAATCCATCGGCATGGAACTTTTTAATTATTACACGATAATCATTGTGTAATACACATTTAGCAATTCTAGTTTTGGACTAAAAACTTCAATGTCAGACACTGGATAATCAACTGGAAGTATCAATCAACTTGCATTTGGAATAGAGAATAATTGGTAATTGTGCATAAAAGGTCCCACGTGACCGATTTCGATGATTTTTTAATATGTTGTCAGGGTGAAGATTCTGAACAACTTTTTCCTAGAGCGCCACTGGCGTCAACACATGTCGGGCGAAGATATTTTGCTTTCTGGTTCGGTAAAAACGTCGATGCTGCAAATTTCCAAGCGGGGTTTTTCAAGATAAAAGTATACTCTATCGCGTGGTATAGTTCGATTTTCGGCTGGACCCTTATTTTTTGAGATAAATTCGAAAATATCCGCAAAAATTTGTGCAAAAGTGGTGTCTCTCCGCCTTTAATCATTATTTAAAAATGTTTAAACAATCATAATGCATTAATACTGAATATCCCCGTATTCGGGAAAGTCTACAGAATCTTTTGCTGTGAAAAACAATTCAATATCTTTTATAATAACATCACAATATTTGTTTAAAGTTGAAAAATATGGTTTTTTTTCAAAGTCATGTTTTTCAAAAACTGTGCGTATAGGAAAAAAATTAAAACCAGATTTGGAATCAGCGCAAAAAACTCTATAAGAAGGACCCAACAGTATATTATAATCACAAAAAAGGTTGAAATTTGTTGGACAGTGTTATTGGCGATAGTTTTTCGCAAATATCTCGAAAACTAAAATCGAGCGGCGCTAACATGTATAGGAAAAAGTTGTTCAGAATGATGAGTTTGACAACATATTTAAATTTTATGAAAATCGGTGAGGTGGGACCTTTTATGCACAATTACCAAATAATTTCTCCACCCTCAGACTGACAAGTAACTTTCGACTGAAACGTCGACTATGAACATGGACCAACTTGCAGATGAAGCATTGCGTTAAATCTCCGAAGTATTAACTGGGCAATTAATCTATAACAAGGACGATAAAATTTCTGGATCGAACCGAACACAATTTCGGCGAAGGACGAGGTTCCGAGACATCGGCGAGGCTAATTCCGTGCATCCCCCGGTTTTGGATTTGAGCCAGGCTCTCGGAGGGCGTTAAATTAAGAATGGTAATAATGTTGCCGTGCTAATAATTTAGGGGCCGAGCTTTTACATCCGCCGGTGGTTAACGGCGCTTTTAGTCGGACCCGTCCCTTACGTGTGCTCGGCCGCGCTGAAAAAACCGGGTTTTATGAAAATTGCCGGCGAAGTACGAATGCTTAAATATTCAAGCGTGCATTCAAGGAGCGCACAGCGTTCCGTGCACGGCGCCGCGCGTCGCTGAGGAAACGCGCGTCTGCGATCTATCGCTTGGCCTGCAACTCTCCCGAGCATTGACTGGCTCGGATGCACTTTATCGGGGTGCAATGGGAAACTCGAAACGAAGTGCGGCCAATTTAAGTGGCTCTGCGTCGAGGACGATCCGCAACGAACGCGGAATCGGTGCTCTCGCGCGAACTTAACACGTTGCTTACGACATGCTCGACGTAAGACGTTCATACGATCGAGAGATGATCGCGAGAAAAATATTCCTAGCTATCTGAACAATGTGGTAAAATTGCCCTAACATTTTCGAAAGGTTAGTTCAACCCATTAGTTACAATAAATTCCCGAAGATTCGATTATTTTCGTCGGTCTACATCAGACTCTCTACTATAGCACTCTGCAATATAAGCATGTGTGCGCTGTCTTTAATTTCTCTAACACTAAATAGAATTTCTGAAGGAACAATTCTCATGACGCACGGCACTTCCAAGTCGCTGAACACCTCGCCAGAACCTCAAAAATGAATTTTAATTGTTAAGATTACCATTTTTCTAAATGTCTCGAGAAATAGTGGAGGTACAACAGTTTCTATTTTATAAATCACTAATACAACCGTATTTGTTTCGCACTTTTTGTTACTAGGTTTTATTATTTTATCTATTTTCATGAGAATTTATTAGATAATTTATTAAATTTTCATGAGATATAATGGAAACGTGGTTTTTGGACTTCTTTGTTGTGTGCCATACAACAAATATGATCTGAATACATCTTTAGAAATCATTAAGTTTCAGACATTTATTCTTCGTAGGATTTCTTAAAAAACTAAATATTTAACTGCAATGGTAATTTGAAGCAAACATACCTCCGATTGTTGTATTGTTTTCCGCTAGATGATTTTTCAGTTCCTTAGTTTGACGAATTATAGGTTTGCGTCGAGTACCGCGTTCATCTCGTAATGGTCGCGCGTCGTAGATTAAATATGTAGAATATCGCACGGCGCTCCCAAGTCGCTGAACACCTCGCCAGAACCTCAAAAATGAATTTTAATTGTTAAGATTACCATTTTTCTAAATGTCTCGAGAAATAGTGGAGGTACAACAGTTTCTATTTTATAAATCACTAATACAACCGTATTTGTTTCGCACTTTTTGTTACTAGGTTTTATTATTTTATCTATTTTCATGAGAATTTATTAAATAATTTATTGAATTTTCATGAGATATAATGGAAACGTGTGTTTTGGACTTCTTTGTTGTGTGCCATACAACAAATATGATCTGTATACATCTTTAGAAATCATTAAATTTCAGACATTTATTCTTCGTAGGATTTCTTAAAAAAACTATTTCACTGCAATGGTAATTTGAAGCAAACAAACCTCCGATTGTTGTATTGTTTTCCGCTAGATGATTTTTCAGTTCCTTAGTTTGACGAATTATAGGTTTGCGTCGAGTACCGCGTTCATCTCGTAATGGTCGCGCGTCGTAGATTAAATATGTAGAATATCGCACATCGAATGCCACTCGAGGCTAGTGCAACCTTGTGTATGCAGAAGCGGACGCGATGAGCAACGACGTTTGCTCGCGCAAGCAAATTTCTTCCCTTACTGCGGTTTCCGACTATATAAAGTCGTCCGAGGCGAAAAATGCAGGTGCCGTGAAAATGTCGCACATGGTAATAATGCACGCGCGTGGAAAGCTTTTACGATGCTCATGATTTTGCAAGCTAATATGTGTTCTACTCGCTGGAATTGACTTCCCCAGGTGACGCATGGTGCGTCGTGCCTAAAACACTTTTATGCCAATTGATACGCGTATAGCGCGTAACTTTATCTCGCGATGCAGTTGCAAATAAATATTTTCCTTGAATCGTATGGATCATTCTTATTTGTTATCTTTTATCAGAACTCCACAAGGACCGTCAGTTAAACGGTCCTCAATGTCGACTAATAGTTTATCAACCTGTGCCGTTGATGTGATCGAACTCTCTATGGGGGATAATTGAAAGTCGCCGAAGGAAATTATATTTGGTGCCATATAATGTGCTCCCAAGGCGTGCCACGTCGCCGGCTCGGCGAAATCGCGTGACGAGTTACGTGTATGGAAGTTCAAAGCCAATTAATCGACACCGCCGATGAAACTGCCATAAAGCGAAAACATCGTTTCCTGGCTGGCGGGCCGCCTGAAAGAACTGAAATTGCCGTGGTCAGCGGCGCGTGCGATCGAACATGTATATCGTGGTCTTGTTCGTGTTCAAATTCATTATCGGCCGAGTCGGACGCGTTCTGCCTCTCCTACAAGCAGCACGCCTTTCGCAAATAGAAAGTTCGGACGAGGAAAGAATGTAATTTTTGGGAACTCGCTTCTCGAAAACTGCAAAACTTCGACAAACCTTCGATTGAAATATTTCCGAGTGAAAAGATTTCGAGGTATTTTCTGAAGTACATTCTTTTACTTCATTTTTGGAATAAAGTCCTCTAGTTTTTCAGAGAAAATGCCTGTACTAAATTGTACGACAACTGCAAATATCAAACTTCATTCTGTTCCTTGAAACATTTTTTGAAAAGGGTATAGCCGGATAAGCATGGGCCAGCGGCCCCCGCTCCGATTTTCCTGATTCCTGTCTTGAAACGTAGTTTTATGTCTAAAAAAACATTGTGTAAAATTTCAAATCTCTACCCCTACCGATAGGGGTGATATTGAGGGTAATTCCCCCGCACTTAAATGCAATTTGCTCTAAAACGAGAAAAGATATCGACATGGGATAAACGGCAAACAAAAGATATAGATACACTCTATATTTAAGATTTTTTCAGAATTTTTTGCTAATTATTTATAGTTGAAAATAATTAATTAATTTTTTGGGAATTTTTTTCACTATCTTCCCCTGGGTTGACACCTACCAAATATTTCTAAAATATTGCTATGATTCTAACCTATTTTGTAAAAAAATTTCAAAAGTGTCCGTTTGGTGGAACAGTGTCAAAAAAAAAATAAAATATGCCGGTGAACGCTCGGTTTGGTCAGTAACGGCGCAGCGGCCGAGTCTCCTTGCGGTGGCTAGTAACGGGAACGAACGAGAAGTCGGCGCGTGTACGGGAAAGCTGATACATGTACAAATGCGACTAAATCTTCTAATATATGATTACAGTTGGAAGTCTAAACAATGATATTTTAGGGAATAGCTTACATTGAAGAAGAAAAATACGTGTAAATCTAGTTTGTTGCTGTCAAATAACAGGAAGAAGAAGTTTCTCACAAGTATGTTGTATAGTCACGGTGTTAGAGGCTCTGCTCGATGCTACGGAGGGCTCGAGTTCGTATCCTCCTCAAATCAACTTTCTCTTCATGTTTTTTTTTTCTTTTTTTTATATGTATTTGTAAACTAAACGATTTTTATTGTTTGCACTTCAATATTCTATACGATAAAATTACATACATAATTATTAATGTGTAATTATCATATAGATTAAAATGTTTAAACACAAAAGCTTGTCTATTTTTTTTTTTTTTTGTTACGTAGTTAGGAAGATCAAGGAAGTCTATGAATGAAGCTCGGTAGAGGGCAGAGATTGAAAAATCGAATCGAACTCGGGATCATTACTCGGAGCGTACACGAATTCCTCGGGCAGCGACGGAAAATCTTCCAGCCCGTAAGTTTCACGGTCTACCGGGGTTTACACAATCCCTCGAGCGACGTTAATTGCGGAAGATTTTGCAAATGGAGCACGGGGAATTACCCCAGTAATGCGTTCGAAAATGTACCGCTCCTCCTTCGCGAATTTCACCCGGCATTAACGTCATTTATGCTGAAATTCTCCTAAGAACGTTGACTTAGCGCGCGCGCATTACGACGTACTATAAGAAAACCGACAAAAAATTACTGCCTTCGAAACATATTATCGCGTTCGCCTGTTTCAAGGCGGAAAACGCTTCTTATACAACGTGCTTACACCTAGATGCAAACGCGATCATTACCTCGCTAAATGTTCTGCCTGCGAGGGAAACATTTTGACGGAAATGATGTTGTACGAGGTATGGTAAACTTCTGTTAAGACAAATTTCAATATAACCTAGCGAACATTATACAGTGGTCGAAATTTCTATAAAGTCATCTTGTTTTTCATAGATATTTTAAAAATATCACCATTTTTGTTGATTTATCGTATCTGGTCTTCTGTCTTGTAGACACTCGGATAGAGGGACTGCGTACTCTACACCGCTATGTTTACTATTTACGTTTTTCTTAATTTTTTTCTGTGTGGTGCAGAACACAAGTGCGAAGTTTCTATAAAGTCACTTAGTGTTCCTCTGTATTCTGAGTAGAGAACTACGGAAAACTGCAAATATTCTAAAAGTATTAGTTTTAGAACTCACAGAAATCCTGTTTGTTATAATTTGATTCACGTGTATGAGAACGCCGAGAGGAAAAGTACTAACAAGTGAAGAAAACGCATCAATCGATGCTTATAAGGATATGGCCTGCTCTAATCACGCAATTGCTAAGAAAACTAATCGGTCATATACTGTGATTAATAATTATATCAATTTACGTGAAAATTACGGAAAAAAATCATCATAAAGGTAGTAATAAAAAATAGTCAAAGAGACAACATTCAATATTAATGAGGTCTGCAGCTAAGGAAAGGAAAAATGCAGCACAATTTCGAGCTGAATTGGAGCTCCCAATAACAACAAGACGTGTGCAACAACTTTTAAATTCTTCTGGACAAAAATACAACGTAAACCAGGCCTTAAAGAAGTACATAAACCGGCCCGCATTGATTTCGCACGGGCACAAAACACAGTGACTTTATAGAAATTTCGACCACTGTATACCGTATTTATCGAATGCAAACTTTACTGCAATGTCTGACAAATGGTCGAGTTCTACTACTGAAAAATTCATTATTAAATCCAACTATTGGAAAGAGGCATTTTCGTTGAAAAAGGCAGTGCAATTGTTGAAGCACATGCACCATTATACTTCTAAAAGGCAGTGGAACGAATGTAGCGTTCTTCAATCTTCTTTGACATTTCTCTGTAACTGGAGTAGTAACGGACTTATAACCTGGAACAATGGCGTGGACCATCCTGTATATTACAAAGGGTTCCGCGTGTGCGTAGCATCGTACAGCATAGAGAAAATCGTACAATGTCCGCGTTTGTTTTTTAAGCGTTGCATGGAGTGCGTAGACTAAAATGGACTCTTCGGAGTGGACAAAAGTGACCCATCCCGCGTCCGCGGAAGTTAACAGCAGAACCGGTTTCCGTTCGCGTAGAAAGGAGTTCTCGGTGCGTAGATATGGGTCGAGTGAGTGGTCGCGGGTGAAATAGTGGCTTCCACGCGGTCTCGGTGACGCCAAAACACAATACCCGATAGAGGGTTTCCCGAAGTACGACACCGTTGTCAGCGGAAGGTGCATTAAACGCGACGATCCTCGACGTCGATGAGCTCGTCGAGCGTTTCTCGTCACGGCACATAACGCCCTACACTCCCGGATCAAATGATAGCATGTGTGTGCGCTGTCTTTAATTTCTCTAACACTAAACAGAATTTCTGAATGAACAATTCTTACGACGCACGGCGCTCCCAAGTCGCTGAACACCTCGCCAGAACCTCAAAAATGAATTTTAATTGTTAAGATTACCATTTTTCTAAATGTCTCGAGAAATAGTGGAGGTACAACAGTTTCTATTTTATAAATCACTAATCGAACCGTATTTGTTTTGCACTTTTTGTTATTAGGTTTTATTATTTTATCTATTAGGACCTTGAGTAAGTTCTCGCTGTTTCTTCAAAGATGGTAGTACCAGTACCTCGTTCGTGGAATTTCGAATGGTAACACACGTGCTAGGCAGTAGTGTATCTAACCTTAAATTTCAGTGTATGGTAGTTCACTTTAGTGTAAACAAAGTAATCTTTTCTTAGTTCTGAAAATGTCTACTTTTGTGCCGAATAAAGTGTATTCGCGGGGAATTTTATTGCACTACTTTAATCAAAAGAAATCTGCAGCTGAAGCACATAGAATTCTTGTTGAGACTTATGGTGACAATGCTTTGTCGGATACGACATGCAGAGACTGGTTTCGACGCTTCAAAAATAATTAATTTGAACTTGAGGATAAAGAACGTTCTGGCGCACCGAAAAAATTTCAAGACGAAAAGTTGGAGGAATTACTCGAATATACTATACTATATATATAATGTCTATTGTATATCACAGGGGTTGACACGGTTAAATAAACAATATTGAGTTTCTGTAACAAAGAGGTTAATATATTCGTAACTTATGTATGACTACTATTTACATTGCTTTATCTTATAGCTACCTGTAACGAAGAGAAACGACATTAAAGTTTATTCTATCCCTGATGTCAATTCCCTTGTTTAGTTTTATTAATCTGATTCGCCTTTTTTATTTTATCTAGTACGATTGATCGCGTGTTGTAGATATCAACTTGTATCTCTCTCATTGGCCGCCTTCGTCAGTGAGCGGCAAATTCAAATTAAAGAAAGTACTCACGCGCTTTCTTTACATACATATTATACTTTGAATGAAATGTTTTTGTTCCTTATAATTTAAACAAATCTTTTATTTTGTAAAAGAAACAGCGAGAACTTATTCGATCCTAATATTTTCATGAGAATTCGTACGATTGTTCCATGAATCTATATAATGGAAACGTGTTTTTTGGACTTCTTTGTTCTGTGCCATACAACAAATATGATCTGAATACATCTTATATATCTTTCGGTAGCGGTGAGCCAGTACACAGAATAATGTATTAACTATAACACGAGAATGAAACGTGTCCGACTATAGCGTGCCGTTTCTACTTGCAGAGAACTCCTCGGAGACGCTGCAATATTTATTCTCACGGGCCGATTTCCGTCTACGTGAACATATTGAAAAGCAGAATCACCCGACGCTGACGGTGTAGACATCGCCGAAGAATTTCTGTTTGTACACTAATGAATCGTATTTGCCGATGATCGCCGGATTCGCGCATTGAAATCGCGAGATCCGCCGCGACGTTTATTCACTTTCGCGTCTCGAAAGCGTCGAAAGCTGTCGCCCGGCTGAACGACGAAATCCGATTTGCATTGCGTCGACAGGATTTTACAACGACCCCCCTCTCCCTCCCCACACGACAAACGCCATATTGCCGGGTAATTCGCCGAGCGGATGGATTCTCGAGCCGCAGCCCGCGCGGAAAGTAGGGTTTCCTGCAAATCGTCCGCGTTGTCGCGATGGCTGACGACGTTTACATAATTTCGAAAGGCGATTTTCCGCGGGGAAAAACACCGTCGGCTGATTTTACACCTCGGTCCGTGGTGATTCGAGGACGCGAGTAGAACGACGCCGCGCATTTCGCGCTTCGCGCGCCCATTACCGCGCGATTTACATCGTCGTAAAATTCGCGGGCAAACTGCACGTGCCAAATCGAGAGATCTATTCCCGGTTAATGTCGTTACGCGAAAGCTACTGCTGTATTTCGGTTATCAGCTATTTCTCCAGTTTCTCATCTTTTTTCGTAGCGCTTGTCTCTTTCGTAATTCATCTCTCATCGCCTGAACAACATTTCAAATATTCCACAATAATTACTGCACGAGTTCATTGCAAGTTGCCGGAGCTGTTCATTTTTATTTCAATACATTTCTTTTACGAATGTGTAGGTGAAACACAAAATAGAAGACACATTGTGTTCCGTCGCGCAGGAACTTTACTCGTGGGTTTCCTTCAGACAGGATTTATAGTATGTTCGTGTCTAAGTATCTTCTTCGAGGATTAAACAAACTAGGGTCATTCATAAACACATTGATTCAATTATCATGTACGTCTTTTTTCTCGTAATCGATGCAGACTATTTAATGGAAGCGCAGCAGTATCGTGATAAGGGAAGATCGAATACCATCGGCCGTGACCGATTATACGCGTCCCAATCTCCTGACATCGACCTGAAATTCATTTTAATTCTCACACTTCCGAAGACTAAGCAAACTACGTCGACGTCGTCGGTATACCCAGTAAACGGCGTATAGTACACGATCCCGCAACGAATAATCGAGTAAATCGCCCAGCTGAAAGATTACAGGGGCAATTGATCCTGCGAGCTCTATTTACCAGGAAACCGCTCATCCAGCTACCACTTAACATCACGGAGAAAACTCGCAGAGGAACATGCCCGAACGATGTCTGCCAATTTTGATGAAAGCCTGGTAAAATACAGTTCTCTTACGGTTCTCTCTATTTATCAAATTCACGATTTTAAATTACTACATCCATGTTCCCAAAAACTACTTGATGCTCTGTCTGCTCCAAATCTGCAGTTAAATTGTTGATCTTCACGAGTTCGGTTACAAAAGAAGGACGAACAATATGTATTTATTTCTCATTCGAGAGCACAGTTAACACACAATTTCTGTTCGCGAAAGTTGTTCGTGAAAATGCAGATTTGTATAAAGCTTCACAGTTGTATCGTATGAGTTTACTCAAACGAATTCAGTTGGATATTTATGAATATTTAACACTTGCTCTGTTGCATGATCCATGCAGCGGAATAAAATGCTCCCGTACTCGTATATCCTACAACAAATAAATCGCGTAGAATAAAAATTGCCTGGTCTCGGAGGAGGCAAAAAAATCACTGTAAATCTTGCAACATTAAAACTACAGCGATACGTTTTTCCAGGGTTCAAAGCAGATTGTGAAAATTTCGAAATTTCCGTGGTTGGTTGGTCGATTTAAACTTCGCAGAAATCGCCGGGGAAACGACGTCGTGGAACCGATTCTTTTGTCTGGGTCGGCTTGAACGGGATCGGATTCCTTGGATATTAGAGCCATAACTCGCCGGTGCGCGGCGCGGCGTCGAACTATGCGATACGATTCGCGGCGACACGTCGTTGGCCAAGTTTTTTCATTAGATCCCGATTACCGGGGCCGTTATCCGAGGTTCGAAACGGCAACATGGCCGAGTGGTCCCGGTAATCCCGGTATTACCGGAGGCACGCTGACGCCGCGTACGAAAACGTAATGGCACGCCATGGCCGCTAATCTCGGCGATCTTCATATCCTTGGAGCGCACTTGAACTCGCTTAGAGGACGAGGAGGGTCCTTGCTCGGTCGACGGCGGTATCCTGTTACGTCACCCCTAAGGCAACCGCGACGGAGGGCGTCGCGTTATCCTCGAGTATCCTTGCCGACGTTCAAGAACCTTAGACGCGCTGAAATTTATGAGGGATCCAGACACCCTGGTGTCCTTTTTATCCTACGATGACGTCTCGTGTTTCTTTGACGCGTTCACGACGAGCCCCCACCAACGTCACCCGGGATCGCACAATAATTCATTTAATCCTCGAACAGCAGGACTCGGGACAGGTTCCTCCTATTAGGTTGGTCCACAAGTTCGCGTGGTTTTCATTTCATATCGACTATACAGGGTGTTTACCTACAGGTGGGAGAAAATTTAAGGGGTGGTTCTCGACGATAATATAAGACGAAAATGAAGAATAAAAAAAATTGCGATTTCGGCTTCGTTATTTAGTTATTAACAATTAAAAATCGGCCTAAAATGCTGCAACACTTCTAACAAAAGTATACGTTGCGTACGTCAGACAGGCGCGCGACAGTCTCGTATCAAGTGACAAACGCATGCATACCTTGGTTCTCATTTGGGGCCCCAGCGAGGTGAAAATGTTTAAAAAATCGTTGGACGACATTGAACCTACCTACTCGTTAAAATCCACAAGGGCATTTCTAATATCCGCCCTATGGAATTATCGAGTAGAAGGTGTCAATACCCTTTCACTTTTAAATTCATCTCACACATATCCACAAATACTTATCCTGCACTACAATTGTTCATAACAGCGTACTTAATATACTGGAATGAACGCTCTAGCACTATTTACAATATCATACACACGCACTACGAGTTTACAGAGAGTACAAGTTTACTGAGGGGAATGAGGAAAATGTAAAGAACTGGTAATCCTTTAATGTTGAAGCACTGCACTTTATTGAACTTGATTTACGTCGCGAGACTCGCTCACAGACGGAACGGACATCTTGAGGTCGTGTGTGATTTCTGCGAACGGAAATCTTCAACGCGTGCGAGAAGAATCATCCGTACAAGCTAGCATCCGTATGCACACTGATTCAAGACAGCTGATGAGGTCGATGCCAGATCGATAAAACAAATGAAGATCTACAGCAAACTACCGCCAGAACATCGCGCGTTGCTATACCATTACATTGTCTATCCTATTTTCACGAATTTCGCGATTCTTTCTCATTCTGTCTGCGACCGCGAAATATCTCATGTGTGTACAATGACCGCATCAGCTGTCTTGAATCAGTGTGCATACGGATACTAGCTTGTACGGATGATTCTTCTCGCACGCGTTGAAGATTTCCGTTCGCAGAAATCACACACGACCTCAAAATGTCCGTTCCGTCTGTGAGCGAGTCTCGCGACGTAAATCAAGTTCAATAAAGTGCAGTGTTTCAACATTAAAGGATTACCAGTTCTTTACATTCTCCTCATTCCCCTCAGTAAACTTGTACTCTCTGTAAACTCGTAGTGCGTGTGTATGATATTATAAATAGTGCTAGAGCGTTTATTCCAGTGCATTAACTACAGTGTTATGAACAATTATACTGCAGGATAAGGATTTGTGGATATGTGTGAGAAGAATTTAAAAGTGAAAGGACATTGACCCCTTCTACTCGATAATTCCATAGGGCGGATATTAGAAATGCCCTTGTGGATTTTAACGAGTAGGTAGGTTCAATGTCGTCCAACGATTTTTTAAACATTTTCACCTCGCTGGGGCCCCAAATGAGAACCAAGGTATGCATGCGTTTGTCACTTGATACGAGACTGTCGCGCGCCTGTCTGACGTACGCAACGTATACTTTTGTTAGAAGTGTTGTGGCATTTTAGGCGGATTTTTAATTGTTAATAACTAAATAACGAAGCCGAAATGGCAATTTTTTTATTCTTCATTTTCGTCTTATATTATCGTCGAGAACCACCCCTTAAATTTTCTCCCACCTGTAGGTGAACACCCTGTATATACCCCGTAACAATTAATAGTTTTTCGTTCTGAATTAAGATTGTTCTGGAGGTATACAGGGTGGTCCGTTTAAGTAAGAACACCTAAAAATCTCTTGAGGTTATTGTGATGCAAAAAATATTTGTTACGTAATGTGCACGGTGTCAATGAACCAAATATCTGGCTCGAATATTTTTTTCCGAGGATCATTTTTTCGGAGTTGACGAGGTCATTGATGTTTTTTGGTACATAACCACATTTTCTTTTATTGCATCGCGTAACTGATGGAAAAATACATTCAGATATGTATAATAACATGACCTTGAAATGACCTCGATCCTCGAAAATTGGCGTTTCTTTGCGTGGTCCATCTCTTTAGAATATTGTGATGCAAAAAATATTTGTTACGTAATATGCATGGTATCGATGGACCAAATATTTGGCACGAATATTTTTTCCGAAGGCTATTTTTTTGGAGTTATCAAGGTCATCGACATTTTTAGATACATAACTACATTTTTATTTTATTGCACCGTATAACTGATCGAAAAATACATCCAGATATTTATAATACCATGACCTTGAAATGAACTCGATCTTCGAAAATTAAAGTTTTACCTTCAGATCAAGCTCAAGGTCATGTTATTATACATATCTGAATGTATTTTTCAATCAGTTACCCGATGCAATAAAAACAAAATGTAGTTATGTTCCAAAAAACATCGTTGACCTTGACAACTCTGAAAAAAATGACCCCCGGGAAAAAATATTCGTGCCAGATATTTGGTCCATTGACACCGTGCACATTACGTAACAAATATTTTTTGCATCACAATAACCTGAAGAGATTTTTAGGTGTTTTTACTTAAACGGACCACCCTGTATAAAAACGCAACAAAATTTTTGAAATTTCAGACGATAGTGCGACGGGAGGACCGCTAATTAGAAAATACACAGATTTATATGAAACTGGTGTTGATAATAATATAGAGAATAAAAACAGTGCCACCAGAAATTGCAGCACAGAATACTCGACAGATACTAAATCCTCAGCAGCGAAATTCGCAGCGGCGGTAGGCGGTGTGGGGGGGGGGGGGGGAGGAGTTCTTTAAGTAAAGAAAAGTTTATATCAGTTGCCGAATAGCGAGCATGTACCGTCGACTCGGTTAAACTAACTTAGACCGGCGGAGCACACGAAATATCGTTTCGAGCATCGCCAATAATGTCTGACTCTCGCGGCGCTATACCACTAGCCGCATTAAGCCAGCAGTAAAAAGCCGCATCAAGGAAGCCGTAAGTAGCATCGCCCGTCACAAGTCAGCCGTAGTTCCCGAGGCCATTATTCCCGAGACGTTCATTGCAACAATGCCTCTAAAAACGGTCTCAACGCGCAACTCCACCCGTCATCAATAACTGTTTCTCCGGTAAATGTTTCCTTATCGTTTCGTGGTTAATTAATATTGCTGCGGAGTAATATAATCAACGGGCTTAGGTGTACCGATATAATTGAAATTTCCCGGCTTAATTAAAAATGATCATGGACCGAATAAAGATGTTCCGAGTGCGAACACCAGATTCGTGCTCCACCGTGAACCGGATGAAAATTCCTTCGGCTTCGATCAGCTCTCGATGGTCATTTTAATTATTCCAGCTATGCTTTGACCGCCGACACTCCATTAACACTAATTTGCTGGTCTCGCGCGCGTCCCCGTTGACTTGATTTCGCATTCATCGAATCCTAACTTTGTCTTTATAATTAATACATTCCTTGCCGAGCTTCCTTGGCGACAACCGTTCGATAATCATTTTCTTGGCCTACGGTACCTCGTCTTACGCTTTAATAACTCTTCCACTTCATCTTGTTGTCAGAAACAGCAAGCTGTAATTGGTATTTATCTATTCATTTCGACGACTTTGTTCCGCTGTGCTCGAGAACGAAGGATTCTGTGCATTTATCGAGGACACCGTTGTCTAAACCTCCTTGATTCTTTCTTACTGTGGAGAACAAGAACTGTGTACTTGTTGAGGACATCTTCATTTAAAATGATAAATGCAATGCACATGTGTATGTATACTCGTAGCTCGTGTAAAATATTAAGATGTATTAAAACATGAAGTTTAATTATTCCAAACTGTTGCTACAGGAAATTCTCCTATGATCCTCCTGCTTGTTCGAAAATGGAAATTTGCATTTTCATTGTCTACAAATGACGTTTCTGTTTATTTCTTTTACGTGATTCCGACTGCTGTTGATAAATTCCGAAGAATTTATGTTTGCACGGCCAGTCTAGATATTAGCATGTACATGAATAAAATCCAGCCCAAAGGGTTACACCAAAGGCTGATCTGTCGCATTAATATTTATACGGTAGACTCTCGTGAAAGCATGCATCATTTCGTCTAATGTACATATACCAAACAGAAAAATTCGTAATAAAAGTGAAATCGAATTAAATTTTGATAAACAGTACATTCTATATATACAGGTTCATCGATCTCTCAGTATTCAGTAACTGTTTCGTAAAGGAAAGTGCTTAGTTTGCTACAGGATATAATCGCGGGTCTATCCATTTGCACAAGTAACGACACTTCCATAACAAAATAACGATATCGTTCGACGATCGCTCTTTTAAAAGAATCGAATCCAACAAAAGAAACGCGAAGGCCAGAGAAAAGCACAGTCTTGTTAACGAACGAAGCGGAATGAAAATAATCAAGATAATGTTGCGTGCATGAGCAGGGATTAGTGAGTAAGCGCCGTTATTAAATCTAACTGAGGTGTAATTTGCTGCGGATTAAAGAGTGCATTGGGAAGAGGGTAAAAAGAACACACGGCAACGAGGAAAGATAAAAATAAGAGTGCCACAACATCGCCAGCATGGCGACCGTTACTGTCTCCCGACGATTTAATTCCCGTTCCTTCCAGCGTCGTCGACAGCAGCCCACATTATCGAATACTCGCGACCACTATCGACAAAGCCCCTTATTTTTAAAACGACGCGGCGCAGCGGTCTGACTGCAAACAACTATGTTTCCTTCAACCCCCGAACGACGGGCCATTTTTGTAGCTGTACATTTTGAAGAATATTCTAAAGAATATTTTAAAGGTACAGTAAGGAGCATAACTGATTCAACACACTTTAAATCAGAATAACTCTTTTATGAATGGACCAAACGACTTCAATTTCTCTGTAAGGCTAGAAGAAGTAGTTTAGTAAATGAATTGCGAAAAAAATAGTAAAAATTTTTAATACATTTTTAGCTGGACCAATAACGAACATTTAAAAGATGTGTGTTGGTCAACTCGTATAAATGCGCTCTGAAAATTTCATTGAAATTGGTCAATTGGTTTACAATGAGTTATAAACGATCAAATGTGGTAAAAATGGCAATTTCTCCAGATTTTCGGCATTTTTTCGCAATTCCGAACAAATGCATTTTTTCAAAATATTTCTTACACGTCATTTACTAAACTAATTCTTCTAGCATTACAGGGAAATTGAAGTCGTTTGGTCCATCCAGAAAAAATGCTCGTTAGTGTATTTCTTGAAGACAAAATTAGTCTTCCTTATATCTCCAATGCAAATATTACATCCAGAATATCATCCACAAAGTTAATATTTCAGGTTCGTATTATATATCCGGCTAAATTTGATTTCGCCTATAAATGTTCTGAAACGTATCCTGGAATAGTTTGTAGAAACAAATTGAATTTGCAACGCGAAAATGAATTAAAATCAGCATACCATTTGGTGACACAGTGCAACGTCCACCGGTCCAGAAAATGACGGGAACTATCCGGAGCTAGCCACTTTCGACGAAAATGTTGGAGGTCGCGGAATCAATTTCCCACGCACCGGCAATAAATAAATGATTCACGGCGGGACGGGAGGATTGGTTTTCTCCCGGTGTTCCTGGGAGGACGTCGATTCGACGAAACTGTATCAGCAGACGCGCGCTCGGAATCAATATTTACGACGGTTAAGGAACGCTCGACGTGTGCTCGTCCCTTTTTATTTCGGATCGGGCATATTTCTGCGACCCAATATGATTCTCGTATTACCCGACGAGTTTTACGTTTTATGTCGTCGCGCGCCGTACGTGCGCGCCTGCTGGCCCCCGGTTTCGGGCGCAGTGGATGCAGTTTATGTTGTTCTCGATGCTATCGTGGGAGTCGTCTCGCGAATATTTCGTCTTGCTGAATAACAATATCGCTCTCCGAGGCCTTCAGTGTTTGCGACACCGCTCCTCTTCGTTCCAGCCCTGCTTCCGGAGAATTTTATTTTCCGCGCTCGCTCTTTTACTGCGTTCACACACCGCCGATAAATATTTCGCATGTAACGGCGCAATGGTCGCTTGGCTGAATATCAAGCGCACGCAACCTCGATACTTAATGCTCGCTCACTGTCCAACAGTTTAACCCACCGAGTACGCAACGACCCTTTTACGACCGATAAAGGACGGATTTCTTTCGTAAATTACGCCCACAAGATCCGCCTTTCTCCAACAGCGTCGCTTGTCTGGTTACTCGCTCGTGCAGTATTTATTATCGCACGGTACGTGCGAATCGCTACCTTGTCGCGTAAATTTCCGTGACTCCGGCACGGTGCATGAAAAATGTATTTACATGCCCCGGAGAATTGATTTTCTGGACTTCGACCTGCCAGACATTCTCCACGGCAGAGTTGGGCGAAAATCAACTAATATTTAAAAATGACTAATAGTATGATTGATTGTTAGTCGAAACTTAAAATAGTCAGTTAAAACTTTTTGATTAGTTAGTCATAACTACGTGGCAATAGTTAGTCACAACTCTAAGTAATCGTTAGTTGTTGCTTATTAGTTATGATTAATCATTAGTTAGTTTAAATGATCAGTCATCAATCTTTAGTCATCAGTCATTATTGTGCGATTAACATACATTAACATGTATACTTAAACTATATCGGAATTAGCAGCGACCGAACGTGTCGTAATCTGTATTTTATATGTTTATAAACTAATAGGCTATTTTTTCGTTGTTATTATGTCTCATTTTAACTTATAACCATTTTTAGTCATTAGTCATAGTGAAATTCTGATTGCGTATTTAGTCATTAGTTATGCCATTATAGTCAGTAGTCAATATTCATCCTTAATAAAAATTTAGTCATTATTCATTAGTGATTACGCTCAAATACTTATGTAGTTATTACTCATAGTCAGGCTCAAGTATTTACTTAGTCATTAATTATTAGTCACTTTTGTAGAGCTTATGAAGTTATTAGTCAATAATCATAATTGTGACTACCGTTTGCCCAACTCTGGACAAGAGTTAGCGAATCCTTATGCTTAAACATAGTTGTTATTATTACAGTGTTTTATCGATAATTGTCCCCAACACGGGTCTGCTCAGGGACAATTATCCGCAAGGAATACTATTCTTTGATTTTTGCCGAACGTAGAAAAGGACAGTGGAGATCAAGAGGCCTCGCTCGTCGAGAAGTGTAAACATAACTAATCCGATGACAAAACTTCTTTATTTTTCATTATTTATTGATGGGACTTTGACCAACATATTCATGGCACTTTTCTAATGAAAATGATACCAAATATGATATAATTCCAATTATATTTACTTGTGTAACGAACGATGAAAGTTTTCGACGCAAAAAGGGACATCGTATGGGAAAGAAAGTCACGCGGAGAGTCGCAGCGCAGCGGCACAGTTCAAAGAACTTCCCGTACGCTGTTCTTCGTTGTAAATATTCTTATATTCATTGTAAATATCAATATTATGTTTGGTATCATTTTTATGAAAAAAATGCCATAATATTTTCATAAAGAAATATGAAGTTATTAGTCAATAATCATAATTGTGACTCGCGTTTGCCCAACTCTGATCTACATATACATACATATAAAATAGAAAATTATTTGTGTATGTATAATGTATGGTATGCATGATGCCATCGATGCCCTCCGCAGCTAGTAAAGACATGTATAAGAGCCTTTTACTCAATTAATTCCTCTTTTTGGGAACATTTATAAATAATTATACTGAATTGTTTCTCTGTAAATCAAAGATGATTTTTGTTATTTTAAAGCGTATATACTAAGGTTTAGCTTTATTAGTCAATAATCATAATTGTGACTAGCGTTTGCCCAACTCTGCTCCACGGAACCTACTTTTCAGCAAAGGGAAGATTTCTTAAGATTCTAGGACTTTTAAACATTGATTTTGCAGTCCAAAATTCGGGAGAAATTCACAGACCCGTTAGCTATCACGTAGACTGTTCACGAATTTCTTTTGTAATTTCTTGTTAAGCGGAACAGACGGAATCGAGTATACTTCGTCAGTGTGTGTCTGTGTACTGCTTAATGATAAAACTTAGCGACCGACACGAACTTTTACTCGAGAGTGTTCATTAGTAATTTTATCGTATCAGCACTTTCATTAAACAGTTTAGAATGGCGTAAAACCGGGTTACGCTGTACGCAATTATATATTTATCAGCGTATTCACATCTCGATGAGCCAGGAAGGGGGTAAAATTTCATTAGCGCGCTGTTGACGTTTGAAATTTCTCGAGAGTTAAAAATACATTTTTACACGATGTGTCGGGTACATACGTTTTTAGTATGCACCTCTTTTGTGGCGTATATCAACTAAATTAATTATACGAATTAATTTTTAGTTTTGTCAGCAATTAGACTGTGGTCATGCGAGCTTTTTTATAATTAATGCTCTCGTGGTGCATAGCTTTACATGTATGTAAAAGCACGTGCATTAATTCCCCGCATGCGGAGCTGCATTATTCTTATTTATCAGTGTTATCTTTGTTCCAGATACTTCAAGTGTCCTTAAAAAATACGTTCAAAAGATATGTCATGTAGAATTATTGAGCCAGAAATAAATGTAATGGAATTCTTTCGTATGTTCCTGGTTGCGTAATTATTCGACTGGCGAGTTAATGCATTCACAGTGGCATCGAGTAATTGAAATTTAGAACAGCAAAAAAGTTTTTAAAAATTTAGGAATGTCGATGTATTATTCTCAGCTTTTGAAAATTATTTTGCAAAAAGATTCGCGGTCTATGTATGCATAAACGAGTAAAGTATTAGACGAGGATGCATTTTCGAAAGTTGCTAAATTACAGAGGCCAGCGTAAACGTTTGTCAAACTCGATTCAAGCTATCGCTGGACTGAGACGCCAAATGTTCTGACCATAAATGTTAATTCCTCGAATTTCGCAGGTCCCGGTCTGAAACTACGATTTTGTAGCCCCTCTGTTGCGAGACCGACGATCACAATACGAAGTTGCAGCAATTTGTAGAGCACGGAAATGTTTCTCGGAGTTTTAGCGAAGCATCCGCGAGACGCGGGGACGCGCAACAATTTACGCTAGATTTAATCAATAATATTGGAAGCAATTGTAGCCGGGAGAAGATTTTCGAGAGTTTCGGTCGACTATTATCGAGAGAGAGAGAGACTGCTCGCCGAGTGTCTGGTTTCGGGAGTTTCACAGTCAAGTATTCGGAGCAACATTCCGGTGGAAGACGGCATTCAGGGGTTCTAGTCAACGGTATACGAGACACCACGGTGAAAGACGCATTTCAGAAGTTTCAATCGACTAGTTAGGCGACACTCGCGTGAAAGGCGCTCTCGGTAGTTCCATTTAACAATTGATGAGACATTCTTACATACTAATTTGCTGGGGTGGCAAGTTAAACACCATCTTGTTGTATTCGATTCTTGCACTTCGAATTCGTCAGATTTTTATGCCGTACCGTAGTACAGTGGCCGAAGTAATGACAGGTTTGTTACGTCCAGTGTTGGGCAAATTTTATTTTAAATAATAAATAATTGAATAATAAATAAACGTGTGATTTTAATTGCAAATAATAACTAAATTTTTATTTAAATAAAAATTATTTAAATAACTCCAAAAATGATGTAATTATTATTTCTTATTTGCAAATAAAAGATTGTTTATTATTTGGATTGAGGTGGAAATCAATTAAATAGTTTTTGGTCTTCTCTTATTTCTTATATTTTGTATATGTATACAATGAACACGTGGCGAAATTAATATCCTGATTACCCGTGTGTATAATATTTACGTAAATACAACTATTTTTTGTACCAATTTGCTTGGGTCTGTCGCACGTGTTGTCTATCTGTCGGAGTTGTCGGAGTTTTCTCTGCTATAAAAAAGCTGCTATAAAAATTTTCAAGCCTCTAGCTCATCGGGAAGTTAGTTTAAAATCAATTGCAAAATTTGCCACCGAACAAACAGACAAGAAAGCGAGCTATAAAAACGTGGTAAAATACAATTTAATTTATCATTTGTTAAATACAAATAATAATTGCAAATTGTATTTGTAAATAACAATTAACTTTATTATTTTAAATTAATTCATTTAGACTTTGATTTCATTAGACTCAAGGTAATCGGAGGTGCCTCCCCTAAACGTAAGTTTTACCATAACTTGTTATTTAAATCATTATTTAAATAATTATTTATTTAAATAAATTTATTTATTGCCCAACACTGCGTCAGAACAAAGGAACGACGCATATCGAACGATAGCCAATCAGAACACAGAGATCGATGAATTATCAAATCAATATTTGGCGGCAATTATGAATCATGCCATTCAAAATATTTGAACCAAAAATTACATACAATTACTCTTGTATGTGAGAACACTAGGTGTTTAATTCATGGGTAAAAGACAAATAATGCAACTATCCACATAACAAGTTTTTTATACAAGTTTGAAAATGGTCCACATTTGGATCGAAACGTCGAGAACAATTTAAATTGCAAAATTGCTTAGTGAGTAACATACGATCGAACCTGACGCGCCGAAATCATTAAATTGTTTATTTTCACTATCCACGATCGAGAGACATAAAGGAATATTCGTTATACAATAAGTTATAGAAAAATTGAATTCCGTTTCAGAGCACATTTCACTCCCTTTCGTTTCTAAAAATTTGCACAACTGACATTCTCCCAACAACGTTTACACTACACAGAGCCCAATAGCTCGCACTGCTTCTTCGCATCGGGTAAAAACTATCGCCCGTTGAAACGCTGCCACCGCGCACCGCAGCGATAAAGATCGATGGGTCGATAACCGATCGCTCTCGAACCGTACTCTTCGTTCTGGAAAACCGGTCAACGTAAAATTGACGAACCATCGGTGAACGGTCCGCTGAAAATAAGCGCAACTCCGATCACCAGTTTGCATATCGTTTCAACGATCCGCGGCATCCTTTTGACCGTAACGAAGATGGTTCAATCGATGCCTGGCCAGCTAGTCATGGAAACGCTTGTGAATTCCGCAAGCTTGTAGTCGTAACGTGGAAATACGTGTTGTGAAACAAAGGAGGGAAATGGTCTTCGTTCTAAAAATATCTTTCTCGCACAAAGAGTATCCCCGACAAAATAACTCTGAAGCCCTTTTAACAAAATTCCTTACAATATACAGGGTGTCTCTGTTCCCATTCCATTATGAATGACTTCGGAACGATTGTCGTCGTTTTCAAGATCTTTTGAGGCCATCGATGATTTTTAAATGTCGCCATATATGTTTAACTACATATCTGACGTCAAGACGAGTGAATAATTTGACTACTCTGTTCGATCAAGGTCGTGTGAAAAAAGATTCGAGTATTATCAATAATTTTTCCCGCGACTTCGCTCGCACAGAAAACCGTTTAATGCCCTCGGAAATTGTTATTGATTCTCCATAAAACCTTTTAACCCCCCATTCACCCCTATAGAGTTTTAATTTTATGTCATGCCGTCATCTTAGATTTCAAAACCCCTTTTCACCCCCTTAGGGGATCAATTTTTTAAAATGCCGAAACAGGTGTTTGATTAATTATATCAAAGAGCATTAAGACCAAGTTTCAAGCAAATCCGACCACGAACAAAATATTCCTCATACAAACGTTGCAACCCTTTCTCATCCCCTCAGGGGTTGAATTTTTCAAAATGCCGAAATAGGTGTTTGATTAATTATATCAAAGAGCATTAAGACCAAGTATGAAGTAAATCTGACCACGAACAAAATATTCCTCATACAAACGTTGCAACCCCTTTTCACCCCCTCGGGGATTGAATTTTTTGAAACGCCGAAATAGGTGTTTGATTAATTATATCAAAGAGCATTAAGACCAAGTATGAAGTAAATCCGACCACGAACAAAATATTTCGCATTTAAAAGATGCAACCCTTTTTCACCCCCTTAGGGGTTGAATTTTTCAAAATGCCGAAATAGGTGTTTGATTAATTATATCAAAGAGCATTAAGACCAAGTAGGAAGTAAATCCGACCACGAACAAAATATTCCTCATACAAACGTTGCAACCCCTTTTCACCCCCTCGGGGTTTGAATTTCGAAATATCCCTTCTTATCCCTTGTACAGATCATAAAGGAAAGCTCTGTGCAAAATTTCAGCTTTCTAGGTCCAAGGATTTAGCATGGGCGTTGATCGGTGAGTGAGTGAATGAATGAGTCAGGACTGCATTTTTACGTATATAGATAATTTAACTAATTCCGCAGACTCGAACAGCTATCGCCATCCAGCGAGCAGCAGGGACTCGCGAAAGGGCGGCTCTCGGTCGTGAGAGCAGTGTTGCACCCTTGAACCGCATGAAACGAGAATTCTGTCGCCGGAACCGGCGCGGCGTTTCGCGTGGCACTCGAGCCGGGTAGAAAATGATCCAACCGGCTCGGTGGCGGTACGAGCAGCAAAACACTCGTCACATTAACAATGAACTTGGTCGGGGGCCGAGATGCCGGTCTAATACGTATATCCCCGACAAAGGGCGCGAGCCACTCGACGCTCGCGCAATTCCCGGCGTAATTAGAAAAACACGTCGCCATACGTACGGTTTTCCCGCGACGAGTCCCTCGTCGGGGCCTTTAACGTTGCTCGAGGATTCTCTCGAGCTGCTGTCGAAGTTACCCAGCTGCCTGGGCCGAGTCGTCGCGCGTCGCCGTCGTTTCGACGCGTTTAGCTAACGAGCGAGAGCTGGCCGGGGCCTCCTATTTTCGATGGAAACCGAATTAGCCCGGAACAGACGACGGCACTTCCGTCCGACGCGACGGTCAGTTCCTCTAACTGGGTTTGCAAAATCGCCAAGTTCCCACGTGATTTCCACGGCTCTGCGCCACCGTGCCACCAACCTGCCGTTCCACCTGCGAAAAAACACGCGTGTGAACAAATCGATACGTCCCGTACTGCTTCTACCACTAGATTAAATTGCTTCTGATAAAATGATTGCTTAAACAGATGATTGTAAATGCATTTTTAATTGATGTAGTTCGCGTATGAGACATTTTTAACGATCCTGTCGTTGTTAGAACCTTGCACCGAACTCGGAGATAATATTTTCATTTACGCTGGACAACGTAAAATGATCTATGAGCTTTTTCTACCTGGAACGCTCATTCGTTCCACTGTGCGGCGATGTTCTGTCTGCGCGACATGGATTTAAAGATAATTCTCGAGACGCGTTCTTTCTTCCCTCTTCGCCCGGATACGTGATGCTGCATCAATTAGCGAGGGCTGCCTGAATTCTCCAGATTTTTAGCTCGGGATTTTAACGCGTTTTAGACCTTGCTGATAATCGTCTCGAATTTTTGTGGAATTTAAGAGAAAGTTTCTACAAACACATCCCTGTACATTATCATAAAAATAAATCAATTAGGTTACACCAAAGTGTAAACGCTCTAAAATAATAATGGATAACATAGTGTACATCACGAAGCTTAGCCTAGTTTTATTTATACGCAGCATAACCTATCAATACAGTCCTATAGAGCACCTATAGCGTGTATTTTTATTATGTTCTATAATACGGAAAATCCGCTAAAGATATATTACTTGTAGCTATAAAAAATATTTCATGCTATACATATCATGTTAAACCCATTTATATCACGTTTCAACTAAAAACGTATGAGTAGATTCGAAGTTCACGAGTATTGCGGTTACAGCATAGCGTGATGTAACGCAAAATGTCATAGTAATGTAATACTACAACTATCCACACTATCAACTGAAACTGACGTCGGTCACACATCCACGACTATGACGCGTCAATACGCGAAACAAATGGTACCTATCGAAACTGATCCATGACTGTCGCTAACAGCGTTACAGATCGTAGCAGCGGAGCGAATAGAAGATATTCACGGCTATTATCTACGCTAGCGTTGTATCCGCTGTCACTGTCAATACTGTAAAAGGGAAATAGAATTAGAGAGAGAGAGAGAGAGAGAGAGAGAGATTGTAGAAGCGAACGAAATTAATATAACCCGGTGGAAATATGGGGATCGTGGTGTGCGCAACGTTATTCACACCGAAAAAGGGCACCAGGAAGCCAGCAGAGGCCATGATTGACAAACACGCTTGTCTGCGGCCAGCGGGAATTAGTGTAGCTCCCGTATTCACTGCAAAATTGTTTCGTTCGAGCGCCACGAGTTCTGTAACTGAATTCATGCAATTGCAAAGTTACGCGAGCACCGCCGCGGTCGGAAGTTGCTACCCGGAAACATCATTAAGGACAATGTGTCGCCTTTCCGGCGAGATTCGAAATATTTGCCGTCCGTGTAATTATCATTACCGTGCGAGCCTAGGAAAAACGATTTCGTCTTGCTCTCTGCCCCCGAATTTTCCTGCCCTCGCACCACTTCTGTCGCCGGAATTGCTGGTCTGTTCAAAATCGCCCATTTTGGATTCCTCGAACTTTGCGCAGAATTTTATGGAACACTAGCTTTTTCCCGCGACTTCGCTCGCACAGAAAACCGTTTAATGCCCTCGGAAATTGTTATTGTTTCCCCATAAAACCTTTTAACCCCCCATTCACCCCTATAGAGTTTTAATTTTATGTCATGCCGCCATCTTAGATTTCAAAACCCCTTTTCACCGCCTTAGGGGATCAATTTTTTAAAATGCCGAAACAGGTGTTTGATTAATTATATCAAAGAGCATTAAGACCAAGTATGAAGTAAATCCGACCACGAACGAAATATTTCTCATTTAAAAGTTGCAACTCTTTTTCACCGCCTTAGGGGTTGAATTTTTCAAAATGCCGAAATAGGTGTTTGATTAATTATATCAAAGAGCATTAAAACCAAGTATGAAGTAAATCCGACCACGAACGAAATATTTCTCATTTAAAAGTTGCAACCCTTTTCACCCCCTCGGGGGTTGAATTTTTTGAAACGCCGAAATAGATGTTTGATTAATTATATCACAGAGCATTGAGACCAAGTATGAAGTAAATCCGACCACGAACGAAATATTTCTCATTTAAAAGTTGCAACCCTTTTTCACCCCCTTAGGGGTTGAATTTTTCAAAATGCCGAAATAGGTGTTTGATTAATTATATCAAAGAGCATTAAGACCAAGTATGAAGTAAATCCGACCACGAACGAAATATTTCTCATACAAACGTTGCAACCCCTTTTCACCCCCTTGGGGGTTGAATTTCGAAATATCCTTTCTTATCCCTTGTATAGATCATAAAGGAAAATGTGCGAAATTTGTGCAAAATTTCAGCTTTCTAGGTCCAAGGGTTTAGCATGGGCGTTGATCGGTGAGTGAGTGAATGAATGAGTCAGGACTGCATTTTTATAAACGTATATATAGATTGGAAATCGTCAGAAAAATACCAAAATACTACTAGACGTCGAGGTGAATCGTTAACACGTAGCCAGGGAATTAAAAACTATTATCACACCAGAGCGTTGATCTTCCCATCGAACCCGATACAAACGGCTACTAATTTCGAGCGGCTACTAGAAAATTAGCATTTAGATGGAGCCTGTGCTGACATTGGGTCGAAATGTACCCGAGTCCCGTCGTCGGGAGGTCAATAAACTCGATCGGTTAATGCGTGCGAATAAATTTGCATCGAGTATGGCAGGCTTCGGTGGTGGGGCGCGTCGCCCGCTCGTAACGACCGTTTAAAACTCGCCGCTCCCGATAAAGTGTTTTCTTCGAGTTTGTCTTCGGTGTTTGAACGACAGAGGAGGGTATCAGCTTCCAGCTGCGCCGACACCACCTGTTAGGTGTTGTCGAGCGAAATGTAAACGAGAAAGGTGTGTCTGTGTTGGGGCGCGCGCCTAGCGTGTCACTGTGCTTTGCCTACGTACGTACACGCCCCGCACCGAATCGCTTTGACTCAAAGGCACGATCGTTCAGCCGCTTTTTATTTCGTTTCGCACCTCTTCTCTCTCTTCCACTTGCCAGCCCCGCGTTTCGGAATCACCGTTCCAGGGTGATATTCGACCACTTTGCGTCCAGCAAAGGAGTCCTCGAGACCGCCGCAAGACCGGGCCAATCGTCCACCATGCAAGTATACTGCCGACCTTGAAGAACATCTCTATACAGTAATTCTTCCATCGAAGTCCTGGGTCGCCTGTTCTATCGAAGTCCAGTGCCTACTCACTCCACTGCCGGCCAACGTTGCGCCGCGCCGTAGAGCGGCGAAAATTGATCTCGGCTCAGGTATATCGGTGTGAACAGCACACATTGACTCGAGTCAATCGAGTTCTCAAACTTCTTAATTTTAATGATCGGTTCATGGGACTTTTACTAGCTTATTCCTGGCGTTTCTCTGATTAAAATGATACGAAACACGATATAATTTCAACGTTATTTAGTGGTTTAATCGACGGTGAAAGTTTCGAAGGCAACGAAGAACAGCGACAACGCGGACCTTTGAAATGTGCCGGCGACGTCGACTGTCCGCGTCTCTTTCTTTCCCATACGCTCTTCTTCGTTGCGTTCGAAACTTTCATCGTCGATTAAACCACTAAATATTGGCCAAATTATATCGTGTTTGGTATCATTTTAATCAGAGAAATGCCACGAATATTTTGGTGAAAGTTCCATAATGATATCATAGAAAATAAAGAAGCTGAGGTCTTGGTGTTTCATTGTGCTGACGCACGGGCCTTTAAACTGTGCCGGCGACGCACATCCTCGTAAGATCTCGTAGAGAATCGGGCGAACGCGTTCGACCGCGAGAGTTTGCGGTGCAGGTGTACTACGCGTACGCTGCGACTTTCCATGCTCATTTCTACTTAAATTAGTTATAACTCTCGAATTCGGAAAAATTCGGAAGATTTTTTTGTTGGACTATGATCGCAAAGCTTTATAGAATGTAATGGTACCAGAAGGAGTGCTCAATTCAGCTCAATTGTATACCAAAAATGTCAATAAAGTTTTGAAATCGAAAAAAAACTTATAGAATGATTGGTAATGTTGAAATATTAATAACAATACTAATTTAGATGATAACAGAATCAAATCTGTAAAGAGTTTGTACACCCATCTCAACTCAGTACATAGTAATCAAAGCATTCCATTATCACTACTTCTCAAGAGTTCGGATAATCTGACGACAAAATGGTTCCAATAAAAGTTGAACAGTATTGAAACATGTACAAAAGTATATATTTAAAATTTCAAAAAAAATTTTTTTTCGCCAAAAAATAACAATTATTTTGATTTTTTAAATGTTAAAGTACAATGTTTATTTCATAATCTTATAGCTGACGTCAAGACGAATCCAACGACCTACTTATTTGTGACCGTGAGCCCATAAATAACGCTACAATATTTTATTACCGTTTTTCAGCGAAATACCTCACTGTGCGACGGCGACACGCTTCGGCCACGCGATCCTATTTCATTCTGTCCTCCTCTACGTTCGTCTCGTCGTTTGAAGTCTCGGCGCGGCAGACGCAGTCATAAAAATTAGCCAACCTATTCTATCGAAGTCCGTTCAAAACACGGGTGTTGGGACTTCGATAGAAGATTTACTGTACTGGCACAACAATGACACATTGCCCAACAAGATGGCAATATGGAGACGCATTGAAGACAGCGGATTTTCACATTATTCACAGAGCAGCGGGGCCATTGTGGCGACCGCGGACGCCTAAGTGTGCGCCCCTGTAATACATTAATTATCGCAGCGCTGAGGAAACGAAAAGCAGAGGTACACGAACCGCGAACGTTCGTGCGCACTCTTTCATATCGCGAACATCGAATTGGTCGATAGGGGGAGAAGTAGTCCGCGAGTCGGAAGGTTCACGGCATGCACGGGACTGTAAAACGCGAAAAGTGAAATCGATCAGTTAGCAAGAGAGGCAGAGGGCTCAAAGCAGTTCAGCGTTGAACCGGAATCGATATATCGTCGGGAACAGCTTCGGAGGCTCCTGGTCCTCGTAAAGCCGGTCCCAGGGCTCCCGAAATTCTGTCTACCTCCGATACGCGAAATTATATTCCACGGACGGGCGCGATTGGCCCGGGACGACCGTAAAGCTCGAATTTACAGCGTCGTATTTCGTTCGGTCGTTGCAAAGAGAACCGACAAGCGAGAGAACGAGAGGGAGAGGGAACTTGCAGGGTTAAAGGCCAGACGCGATCGTAATTCCCGCGACTTGTCTACCCTCGTTCTACCCACACACATATACAGACGCATACACATGCGCGCGTTTCACCTTCTGAAGGATTCAACGAGAGAAGGGGGCTGGCTGACGTTTAACAGCCTAACGACATCGCCTTTAACCTGTAAACGTTTCAGGTAAGTGGCGGAACGAGTGCAATGTAAACGGCAGGACAACCAGCTCTTGGTTGGCTTCGCGTTTTCGACGACGGGGCTCTGCTAACGTCGCGCGACCTTTCCGTCGACGGAGCCGACGACTCGCTCGTCGAGAACTACTTTCAGCAATAAACGACGAAAGCGTAATTGCCAGGCTCTCACGGCGAACGCGAAAATTTGCGCAGCTCGCGCAACCTGTCCGCCCCCCCCCCCCCACTCCTTCCTCTTGGCGAGATGGTGAAACCTGCTGATGGGGAAAACTCACCATACGGCGACACGTCCGGTGAATGAACACTTCAGCTGCATGTCTGTTCAAACTCGTGTTCGCAAATCGTTGTTTAACTTCCTGGGTGTTATTTGTAGAAGGAGGCTGAGGGACGATAGCTGTTCGGGCGAAATTTGTTGAATCCCGAGCCCGATTAGATTAGCCACTGTTATATTAGTATTATTATTATTGTATGCTTCATCTCACAAGGAGAACCCCCGCTCTGTCCCTCACGGATTTTGTTCAGACTTTACAGAGTTATAGATCTCGTTCCCCTGATTACGAAAATACCCCATTATAGGGGCAGACACTCAATAGTTTTTGACATATTTGCAATGAAAGTTTCATAACCGTAAAATATCAGTTTGGTTCATATTTTTACCAAGCAATGGCGTGGCGTCACAGCAGCGAGCTGAACTGTTACGCCGCAGGGCGGGTTCGAATCCCTTCGTGGTAAATTATTTTTTATTGTTTTTTTTTCATGGAAAATGCATTTTCAATGTTAAATAAATTTTAAATAAAATATTTTTATTCGCTAAAGGACTAATTGAAAATGATACTTGTACTTATATACTTTATAGATACAGATACTTATTACTTTATAGAAGAAATGCTAGATCTATTACTACATAAAAGATAATAATTATAAAACAATAATAATATTAAAATAATCTGAACCAAACTGATATTTTACGGTTATGAAACTTTCATTGCAAATATCTCGAAAACTATTGAGTGTCAGCCCCTATAATGGGGTATTTTCTTAATCAGGGGGACGAGATCTATAACTTTGTAAAGTCTGAACAAAATCCGTGGGGGACAGAGCGGGGGTTCTCCTTGTCAGTGTACATATCGTGCGAGATAGAAGAATTTATTTCATTAATTTCCTGGCGATGATACAATCTCACCGAGAACGATGATTTTGTACGATTTCTGTTAGAGGATCGTGTTACCCTCACTTTCGTAAGAGTTCCAAAAATGACTTATTTTTATAATACGCATATAAAACAATTATCTATCACAATGGATTTTCAAAAATAAAGGAAAAACAAAGGATCTTTTGTTTATTTATTATAATACATTATATTACAACAATTATTTACACTATGTAAACAATCTTACCTGTAAACAAAGAAACGACATTTATCACACTTCTTTATTTACACTTGTATCACTCTCTCAATTTATCAACATGTACTCTGTTACGTCATCTATCCATCTGTCGCTTTCTATTAGTCGTTCTCTCCAACAGTAGACACTCTACAACCACTCTACACTCTACGCTGTACAACGCGCGAGGCGCGGAAACATTTGCAACTCAAAAATACTATTTCTTTACACGCATTAAATTCAATGAAATAACTTTTCTTTTACGTGCCCCTTTTATCGCGTGCAACCTTATTAGTGCACCCAGCGGTGAAATCGTGTGAAACGACGATCGTGTACCGCGAACGAATCAATAAGCAAACACCGTTAATCCGACGGCACCTCGATCAATTAAACGTTGCCCGGGTCGTGGGGGACTCCACCTAATTCCCAGTCGTTCCCTTTCGCCGGTATCGTTATTTACCCTTGCTAATTCCCGTTCCGCGAGCAAGGCCGTTTGTCTCGGAGTCGGCCGGCCACGGCGCAATCCGTTACATAACTTCCGGTGATAATTAAGTTCGAGCAAGCCGGACAGTTTTATTGGTAAGCGTAGCCCGGCAATTTGCATACGGGGATGGGCGGCTGTTGGCCAGGGGGGCTAAGGTCAACGTCGAATGCAGTCGCAATCAGGGACCCTCGGTGTGGTCAAGTTTGTGACGAGGAACACGCCAACTATCGCGATCCTCGGCCACACCGTTTCGAGAATCGTTAGCGGACGCAGAAATTTACGGTCGCTAATAAGCGGAGACTGACGACTGCTCTTTACGCTGTTCGTGCTATCTAGAAATTTCTGAAATACGAGGTCGGAATTAACCCTTCCGGTAATAAGGACATTAACGGCGCAAAAATGATCGCGCGGCTCGTTAGCGCCGCGTGTCACTTAAAAATGGATTAACTAATCCTACATTATAAAATACTCACTCGAAGTGTACTTGCAAATGACGGACGACCATTACTTTTTTATGCACCCCCTGTGCAATTTTCTTTTTCTCTTTTAACAGCCGTAATATTCCACAGTATACTTCTGATCGAGCCTGAACAAATAATTGAACGACATACAATACAGCGTACGGAGTTTTTGATGGGGGCTGGCGCGGCCATGCGTGTGCCCGCACACATCGCTAAATTCGCATATACGTATATGCAATTATAAGGTTCACGATTTTTTGGAAAATTACGCTTCAGCAGTGCAATGAGTAGTTCAAAAGTGGTCAATTATGATTCCTAAAAGTCAGCTACAGGCGGGTACGGTGCCCAAAATGCATATTTTTATGTTATAGAGGAATAATTTGTAATATTCGGCGGAGAGAAATAACAATTCGACCTGTCAGAAACAACAATACAGCACCTCGAGCTTTCGAAATTTTGTACTAGTGGCATGACAATCTCGTTCCTGAGTTGGACGGTACAAATGTTTGAATAGAATACGACTGATCATGCAGGTCGATATTATATTGTCCATCAATAATACCGTGTCCATCGTCCATGCAAACACTAAATTTATTGAACAAAAACACTGGTACGCGAAGCGGCTATCTTCTGACGTCTTGCTTACTTCGGTTGCCTCGTGACAGGCCAATACCAGTGGTGTTGGACAGGCAATATCTGCCGAGTATTATAAATTACTCTAATAACGGTATACCGGTATAACGTACGACCTGCATTATCAGCTATATTCTATGGGAACATTTGTACCGTGAAACTTAGGAACGAGATTGTCATGCTACTAGTGCAAAATTTCGAAACCTCGAGGTGCTGTATTGTTGTTTCTGACAGGCCGAATTGTTATTTCTCTCCGCCGAATATTACAAATTATTCCTCTATAACGTAAAAATATGCATTTTGGGCACCGTACCCGCCTGTAGCTGACTTTTAGGAATCATAATTGACCACTTTTCAACTACTCATTGCAATGCTGAAGCGTAATTTCGAAAAATCGTGAACCTTGTAATTGCATATACGTATATATGAATTTAGCGATGTGTGCGGGCACACGCATGACCGCGCCGCCCCCCTTAAGGGGGAACTATACCCTCAGATTGTAACTGGAAAGGAACTATTTGTCAATGTTATCAATGTCTGTGCAAAAAAAAATTTTGGTAACATTGATAAACAATTGATAAACACGCAACTGCCTAACGAACACGAGATGGAGTTGCTTGCTAGTTTCCATATTCTATTCAGCTCGTCGCGAATGCCGTTATACAGGGCAGGTCGCACTAATATTAGTGCCACCAATGAGAATATCTACCACGTCTGTGTCAGTTTTGCTATGATTCCACATTGATAGCAGTGCAGCAGTGAAATGTTGCACAATATCGCAGCACTGATCGACAGTCCTCCTAATTAGGCGCCATCTCGTCTAAATGAACTGATCTAAAATTGGTTCTAGACTAGATCTGCATCAGAGAGGACCTCTGTCTTCATGGGGAAATCTATGCTAATGTGAATGAAATCACGGGAATCGATTTTTTTGTCCTTATACGAGCATATTTAGAGCTGAACAAAGGTTCATTTGATAGAGGAAGGTTCATCACAGGGTGCTCATCTCATCATATCAGTCAAAAAAGTCTCTTTGAGACAGGAAAATACATTGAAATCTGCGGTTATTTTTCTAGACTTTTTCTCTACTTTGGGCACTCATATTATTAGATATAAACATAATCTTGTTAAATCATGAGATGGGCACCCTGTATTTAACCTTCCTCTACAGAATGAGTCCTCACCCAGCCCAAAATATTCTCAAATAAGGACAAAAAATCGATTCCCGCAAACCCATGTTTCCACCCAAAATCTAGTAAGATTCTAGTTCTTTTCTAGTTATTTCAGTAGGGTATAGTTCCCCCTTAACAGCCGTAATATTCCACAGTATACTTCTGATCGAGCCTGAACAAATAATTGAACGAAAAACAATACAGCGCACGGAGTTTTTGATAACGATATTAATATACGGAGTATCCGACCCGTGAACAATTTTTAACGATTAAATATACACGTTTCCTTCGTATTTAATGTATTGTGAAATTTTCAATAGAAATCTGAATCGGTTCAACAATTTGGTAAACGCGGAACGTAACAGCGCATTCGCGAATTGATCGTGCAATCTTAGCGTCGTTAAAAAAAAAAAAACAGATTTCCCGTAGTACAGAATAATAATAAAAGTAAATGGATCGTAAATGAGCAATTCCAAGTTCCCTGCTAAACAAAATAAACGACACGAATAAACGGCACAATCGACTGGAAAGTACCGGTAGTTATTTATTCAGTCTGGCGTGAGGAGCGGCGACCGAGCTGCGCGTGTAAGGCTCAAGCAGGCGCATTGTGGCATTTGAAAATTAGCATTTTAAATGTTTCATTAGCGGCGTATTACGCTTAACTCCCTAAGTCATCGTGGAATCATTAAAGCGCGAATTTCCTCGACCGTTGCCGGTCTGAAGCGAGACTGCGGCACTTTTGCAATTTGGGCAACGTTCGTTAAACTCGCTCCTGGAAATGTTTATTATACAAATGCCTTCTGGAAACTGTCCCCGCTCCTTAAATATTTGATCGCGCAGGCGTTGATGCGATTCGCTTGCTAAACACTCTCGAGTAGAAAACTTGGAAAACTCAGCGTACCCTTAACATTTATAACACGTCGAGCGCGGCGCGAGTTTTACACGCTTTACATAGACTTCATTCATCTTGTTACAGAAATCTTTCACTAACGTTTAAATGATGATCGAGCCGCTTAAAACATTTAAAATTAAATTAGTAAACGATGTAAAAATAGAAGGAAAAGTAAAACTACTATTACACTTATCAAGCATAATTTCAAGGACAAATATAATGACCAACTTCTACATTTACGAAATTAAGGAAAAATACT
>CM052289.1:5512442-5562437 GCA_028455765.1 Lasioglossum oenotherae
CTTGTAACCTTGTAATATGGAAATAGCAAGCAACGCCATCTCCTGTACATCAGACAGTGCGTGTTTCTTAGTGTTACCAAACTCTTTTTTTGCACAGACGTTGGCCATACTGATTTTCTAGTTGCAAATCGAGGGTATACTACCCCCTTAACGTTGATATTTTAAGAACGGCTGTTGTCCGAATTTCCCATCGACGATTCCTATTTAAATACTCATAAACTCTTCTGTGATTCTCTTCTCTTATATGCGGTTCGATGCGTTCGTTAATGAAGGCTCGTATCGATTCGGTTTCCGCGGAGCGCAGATTGAAAGATTGGTACACGTCGAAGTAAAAATCAACGTACATAACGTCCGTCCGTCGAGTTTCAACCGTTCAGTGCACGACCGGGATCAATGGATTGAATTTGGTTTATTAATTTCCTTTAATTAAATTAAATTATATGTTCGCGTTGCTTTTACCGTACGCGATTTCCATTACAAAACATACCGAATTAAATATTCAGCCAATTATCAAGATGAATTATTTATTTCATATACAGCAACCTAATAGAATCAAGAAACATGTAGAAAAGTACTAATGAAAATTGTTAAATTCTGCAGCGTTTACATGAGACTGCCTCCTTTAATTTATCGAAGAAGAGGCTCGCGTTTATGCGCGACATTTCCGATCGAATGCGATATTTACCGGTTGCGGGCTCGACGCGACGTTTTCTCGGTCTCCGGGATCCCGAGGGAATCGTTTAGGGAAGAATTTCCCAAGCTGTTTTTTCCCGCAGCCCCCTCTCGATCTTATTTTCATCCAGCAACCCGTCTATCCTACCGGGAGAAATGTAAATATGAGAATGTTTTGTTTGGAACATGTTTCATTTACATATTTTACGTACGTAGCCCAGTTCGGTTAATTTTATTCGAGTGCGCCCTAACGACCGTGTCGTGTTCCGTGAAATAAAGACTATAATGGGAGACAGCTGGATTGCAGCGGTTCTCGACGCCGCTTAATTATTAATCGACTATCGACGCGGCATTGAGGAAGTTCAAGCTGGAACCTAGGTCTCTGGACTTCGACGAACAATTGCCATTTCAAGCCAAACTGCATCCCGTATGCAAAAAGAGAATACGATATGCTAGTTCAGGAATTCTGTTTGCCATACGCCGCGCCGTTGAGCGTTAGTCTTGACCATGGTTGCCGTATTCCGCGGGAACGAGGAACCTTACCGCTGCGCCACTGAGCCCGCCCCCACTCTTCCCACTAACACTGACGCGTACCGCTAACCTAACTTGCTCCACGCGGTACGCGTCAGTGTTAGCGGGAAGAGTGGGGGGCGGGCTCAGCGGCGCAGCTGGGCGAGGGACGCAGCGGTAAGGGGACTGGTTCCCGCGGAATATGGCAACCATGGTCTTGACACACATTGTACCGCGCGAAGCCTTAAGGCGCTTTCACACCGACGCGTCTTTAACGAGCGGTTTTGCTAGTTTAATACCAGTGACCGAAACAATTTAATTCACTTGAATATATTACAATCAAAATTAATTTATTGCAATTGCTTGAAGAAAATATCTCTTAATAATAGTGTTTAGTAGTCGAACTCCCCGCTATTTGTAATTCCGCGCAAGTCGTTACAAAATTCGGCGTCGCGATAGCGCTACGCGACTCGCTGATGAAAATTACGTGTCGACTGCTCATCTCCATAATATTTGGATTATTGTCTTCTACACAGCGGACCACGACGTACTATATCGAGACCCATCGTAGGAAACACACGCGCTTATCGCTTCTACGCTTTATTCTCTTTATACAGTACACGCAAATTCATCGAGTTCCGAATTCGGCATTTATTTAACGCACGTTTACAACAGACAATTTTCGTTACGGAGTGATCAACCACTAGTGTAATTAAATAAACTAACTCTGGTTTGCTCGAAAGTTCGTCGGCAAGTGTTCCGTTCTTTTGTGCTCGTCGCTCATTGAATATCCTCGTCAGGATAGTTCCAGTTATCCTTCTGAAATTCTTTACATAAACAAATAGGAAAAGTATTAACTATTAAGAGATATTTTCTTCAAGCAACTGCAATAAATTAATTTTGATTGTAATATATTCGACACACCTTTCCCACACCTTTGTGTGATGGATCACAGAAATTAATTCGACTCCGTAGTATGATTCCTCGACAAACGTTTATTTTAGGAAACCTACGATGTACGACTGGAGACCAATGTTGTCTCTACAACATTGTTAGCAACTGAGTGATGTTTACGTTTAGAAAACTCCCCAGGGAGAGGTAAAAAGTGAAAGAAAGGGAAATAAGGAGAGGAAAGAGGAAAAGGGAAAAGTCAGGTACGGACCCGCGGAAAGGAGCAATCGCAGAAAGATGCTATAAAACGAAAGGAGCGGGAAAAGGCAATCAGGAAAGGATGTCAATAAAAAAGGAAAGGTTCGTCAGGGCTTGGCCGACAGGCCCAAGCGAGACCTGGAAGGGCAAAGGAGAGGATTAGGCATGCGTGGATCTGGTCGCCAGATGTGTACCGGGACTGATCAGACCCGCGCAGACCCGAGGACGATAGAAATGGACTATAGTAAGGAGTTTTCTAAACGACAGCGGCGTAAGGCAACGCCAAGGCCGCCACAAAGGTTAATCCCAAAATGAAAATGTTTCATTGATTTTGGTTAGCATTTTTAAGACTTTAGTATGAAACTGTAATCTACCATTTTGGCATTACTCTTGGGTTGTTCTTTCACTTTTTCTATTATATTTCCAGCGTTACTTTACAAACATGATTAAATATGCACCTGTTTATATATGCACCATGAAGTACGTTCTGAAGCCTATTAATGGTGCACTATACCGTGCAACGGAACGATATGCTTGACTCACCTAATTTTTAAAACTACACTCCATAATGCCGCAGGCTATCGGCCAAGTCTGATATCGGAGCACTTTACTAATTGAGGTTATTTGTATCATCGTAGATTCCCTTAACGAAGAACGCTTGATTAAAATTTCTTGGCGTAGTTTCACACGAAAGTAGACCATAAGTTTCATTCAAAAGTAGAACTTCCTTCATAAGATTATTGCGTCGGACATAAACGACCCTCATTTTTACTCCCGGAGTTTCTTTACATTAAAGGGAATTCGCGATTAGCTTCTGCGCACAATGTAGCCAGAATTATTAAAAGATTTTCTTCGGTTGTAAAAGTGATATGTTCCTCTTTCGTTCCATACACGTTATTTTGTTTGCGTGTTCCATCCGTTCCAATATAAATTCAAAACTTCTACTATTTTATTTACATTCATCGACAATCTACAAAATTTGTCAATATTTTCAATAACAGAAGCATACGTGTATTTCGCTCGTCGACTGTACGCTTTTATCTCGCCAAAGCATATCGAATAATTGAGTAATTTCAGTTACAACGTGAAAAATACATGGAGATTGTGTTGTGGATCGATGGTTGCACTAGGCAGAAGGAGCTGAGAATCGACAAAGTCGACAAGCAGCGAATTCTTAATCCGGCGATCGGTGAATTTCGTTCACCGATTCGGGAAGTTCGCCGGAGTAAATTTGCCCGTTATTGGCGCGTTAAAACAATCTTTGAGATCTCCCCGAGGTGCTTTCCGGTGGGTTATCGAAGTCCAAGGGAACTCGGGGAAACTCGCTTGAAAGAAATTTCAACCGCGACAGGGTTAATCGGTCGGCGTTGTTCGACTAACGGCGTTAGGGGATTCGGAAACGGGAGAGGCGTCTCGACAGACACAAAGAAGCCCCGGATAATTCTGGGCCGAAAGTGAGAATTTCGTGATCGTCTGTACCTCACCTCATCCCTCGAACCACCCCCGCCGACCGATCCACCCCCGGGCATAGCCGCTCGGTCGAAATAACTGGATCAAAGCGGAGAAGTTGGACCTTTCGACGGGAAGACCGAAAACCTCCGGCAGGAAAAGCTATCCGAGGCGTTCGTTCGCTCATTGTTCGACGAGCCCCGACCCCGACCATCCACGATAATCCGAGAACTTTCGCAAATATATTGTTCCAAACAATCGGTGGGCCACTTGTTCGAGTCCTTTTCGTTACCAGTCAACTGTACAATGCTGAGTTTAGAACCGTTCGCCGACTGTTCGCCGCTATACATTGCCACCCCGATTTTACACTGACGCGCAGTGTCTCGTCCAATGGAAAAATAATTATTTAAATAAGAATAAATTTTTAAAAAATGCCACGTTTCTAAAATGAACTAAAAAGTATAAAAAGATTTGTTGTTCGTTGAAAAACGTGGGGCGCAAGATAATAGTAAGGAGTGTACAGAGATGCAGCCGTTGAGAAATCTCACACAACAGTTCATATCATTTCCGAAGCAATAAAATTTTTAGTAATTTGGGTGAACTATTCATGCATCAATTATCTATTGCATGCGCCCCACGTTTTTCGTTTTAAATCTTACAAGTATTCGCGTAGCTGTTAAAAATTCACAATCACAAATTTTCAGGATTATCTGTACGTGGTTAGGAGTCTGTAGGGGGCTAGGAAAAATTATTTTATACCTTTTAGTCCATTTTAAAAACGTGGTATTTTTTAAAAATTTATTTTTATTTAAATAATTATTTTCTGCTTTTTAGTCTTGTATGTGTGAAATTTTACAATCGATTTTGAACATTTTGATGAGATTATAACAGAGAGATGTAGTAAATTTCAGACGGTATTGCGACGCGTCATATCGAAAACAAACGCCGTGGTAAAATGTCAAAGATAATAAGGTTCGACCGAAAATCTCGGTGTAACTGTCCTTTCGATTGGTAACGAACATTACAGTATAATAATACGTAGTAACATTGTAAACACCGCACGGAGCTCAAACGCGCACTGAACTCCTTCGGTGCGTAGCGGGTCAGTAGAGTGGGGATGAGTCAGAGTGGGAACGCGTAGTGGAGTAGGGAGCGCTGTCGCGCGGTTGGCGATGACGTAGGTTTCGCGGGGAGGTGAACAGGTAAATATTTAATTGTTATTTCTCCGAAACGGATAGACTTTTTAAAAAATTTCTTTTTTGAATAATGCATTGTCATCCAGTTCTGAGCTATGTTTAAAATTTCAAGCCTCTAGCTCATCGGGAAGTTAGTTTAAAATCAATTGCAAAATTTGCCACCGAACAGACAGACAGACAAACATACAAACAAGAAAGCGAGCTAATAAAAACGTGGTAAAAAGTGTAAGATCTGCAAATTTGTCCATCCTAAAATGTCCGTAAGAAAACGTAGTCTCGAAAACTGTCTTCAATTTCAATTTTGAAGATTAAATTAGAAAGCAAATGTTTGAAGTTTTAACATCTGAAGTTATTCGGCAGAACGAACGGTTAAAACGTGCGTATTTAACAAAACGAAAATAAAATTGAAATTAGTGGATTACTCGTTCGAATCGCAGGTCCAATCCATTCGTATCGAACAAAATTTTACATGGCTATCGATCTGGTCTCGTCTTCCTTTCACACGGGTATCATTGTACATCGAAATAACTCGGTTTATCCCGAGAACTGATCGTAGATTAACGATTGAAGTTTCGAAATATTGTCTCGCGCGTGCCATGATTGACGTCCATATTTAAACGTCCATAAATCCGAACGATTCGAAAGCGTCCCAACTATACACGAATTTTTCTGTAACTTTTTACGTGCCGGGAGACAGGATATGTTTAATTATCAACGAAATTTGGGTAATTCTGTTTCAGAACTAACTTTGTAATGCCTCATTAGAGTTTATAAGCGTTGAACGCGTCGGCATCCGGAAAAGCTTCATGCTAATGAAATAATTGCCCTACATATTTGCCGTAACGAGTAGAAATTTTGGCTTTCTGTAGTCTCCCGTATAACGCGACCGAAAAACTGTTTAACAGGACTGCATATTTACAGTAAATATACAAAAATTGTTTTTAGAAAAATATTGTACGCTGACTGATACAAGAGATACTGGATCTTCGACTACAGCTGGGAGAAAATTGATGTAAGCTTTCTTGAAAGAAGATCGCTCCTTTCTAAATTCAAACCGGGGCCGATGATCGATACCTTGGCTACCTCGGAACGAACTTTCTGTTGTGTTTACTCGAACAGCCTACAAACTTTAGCACCTCGATATTTTGCGCCAGGTATCCCGTATCTCGCTCGCGCTCAATGGAGAGGAAAAACAATCGGGTTTCCTTCGTAGCTCGGCTTCGCCAAAAACAAAAATGCCAAGGGGGTTCAGTTTCCAAGAAAATATTTCCGAGGAAAGAAATTCAAAGAAAACACGTTGTACGTCTGAAAGTTTCATGTATCCATAAAGCTAGTACCGCCCTTAGCATCGGGCCACGCACTTATTGGTACACTCGCAGTCGACAAAAAATAAATAAATTTAGTATCTATCATAACAATAACAAAATAACGAACTGATCCCTCATAAATAAAACACTGTTGTTTGGTGGTATATTGGAGCCGAATTAATCCAAAAATATTATGTATAACGAACACGCGTACCGTAAAAGTCGAAGAAGAAGCTCTCAGTATTTATACAAGAGCAGAATCTGCCCTGTGCAATTTTCTCAGGTGTTGCCGAGCAGTGGCGGCGCACAGTGCGGCATGTAAATGGACATTCGAGACAAAAATCATAACTTCTAAACCAATCAATTTTTGACCTAAGCACCTTAATAATTTTTTAAAGGGAATTCAAAGATGCATCTATTAATGCACCAAAAATATAAGGTTCCATTAGTAAAAAAGTTTATTCTTATTTTTTTTTTAATGAAGTTTTTTATGATTAGTTGTTATTGCAATTTGTTGTCAACTGTATACTGTACAACTTTTGTTCGAAATATTTTTTAATTATACAGGGTTAAAGTACGAATGATGTGAATATTTTTATATGTATGTACATGTGTTATATGTATGTATATTTATTTGTATGTACATGTGTGTATTAATAAATAACCCTATGTATAGTTAAATTTATAAAATAAAAAAGGCGTATTTAAAAAAACCGTATAAAATAAAAAATTTTTACGAAAATGCGAATATCTCGAAAACTAAAAGCGACCCCCCTATATTGGAAAAGGAAAAAGTTGTTCAAAATGTTGAAATCTATAACATATTTAAATTTCATCGAAATCGGAGAACGGTAAAGCAAGTCAAAAAAAATTTTAATGCAAAAATAAATAAATTAATATATAAATAAATATTTATTTTCTTGCCACATAACCGTTGTACCTGTGGCATGTGCTTTCCACAAATTTTCAAGCAAATTTATTGGATAGTTTGGTTTTTATAGATTTTTTCCGCTTTCTGGCCATTTGGCGCCACTGTGCGGCGCCTCAATGCTTTTCTAAATAAAACAGAATCGTTTGGTGATTGCTTGGGGCCGAATTAATTCCCGGAACACAGCGAGGAAGCTCCTCTCGATCCATCGGGACGGTGTAGCGTGTTCCCAGACGCGCATTAAAATTAACCAGACAACCGAAGAATTAATCGCTGGTCGGCGTCGGCGTCGGCCTCACGGAAAGCACGTCCGCGCGAGTAATTATTTCGCGGGGGTGGATGGGTTGCAGACAACGGAAGCGGGCACGCGAGAACGGAATTCCAAAAGGGATGAAAAATTAATTATACATATAGGCAACGGCGTCGACGCGAAGGCGGCGAACCGGCTTAAATTCTTCATGGGTCTTCGACACGCCAGCTCGCCCACCACCTCCGAAACCTGGCCAATGAAATTGGCTCGACTATTTTCAAGGTCATCGTACACACCGATGTCCGAATTCGCTCAAATATTTATCAATTTTTCTCTCTGGTAAATATTGACAAGGAGCTCCGGTAACTTTAACCTTCGCGAACGTCCCAAGGACACTCGAGTGACCTTCAAAATGTTTTCGATAAAAAAGGAGATATCCTAATAAACACATTCTTTTAAAACGTCACTTAAATCCAGCGTTATTCGGGCTTGCTTCGTCTACGAAATTGGACTCGGCTCAGATATCGAGATATCCGCACAGATTTGACAAAAGTTCGAAGTAAATGTTTGATTTTTAAGAAATCCGAGTGAAAATTCGATTTTGAAAAGAAATGCCAGTTTCCGAGCGTTCGCGTTTCACACGGGCCACTTCCTCGAGACGACGCGATGGATGGTCGTTTAATGCACGCGCCTAATTATCTTCCGGTTAGCGAATAGGGTTGCATGTCTATGATGCCTGTACTTACCCGACCCCGGGCCGCTGTGTTCCACGAGTTTCACCAAATTGACGGCCATCGAGCCGTATGTATTTGGATAACGAAGCGGCGGTGCTGCTGTTGGATACCTTGTGCGTCATCGAGCACTTGTGTCGCTGATTACGGTTAGGTAATGTGACTTGGTTAGCCTGCAGGCAACGGGAACACGATCGTCAGTGTTCTGCACGCAGCTCATACACTGCCACAATATGCTTTTCCAAATTGTCTGCGCAAACTGAAAATTATTTTTCGTGACTAAAATAACCACGGATTTAAAGAGCAAAGCTTTCTCTTTAAAACGACATCTTAAAAATTGATGTACGATTTCTTTTGGTCGTTTCATCGAGCTTTCAACGAGATGTGTGCCGTCAAAGTTGATTCCCGTTTTTGTTCCGTAAAACAGAGAAAAAATCAATCTTGGAGGAGCCTTTGTAAAGACGACGCACAGTGGTCTAGAAGTCGGTTCTAGTTCATTATTGTGCGATTATTGTACGAATTAATTATTGTGCGAGGAAAAAATTGAAATTTTGTGTAAAAATTACTTTGAAATATTTGAGCAACATTCTTGTTATTCTTCTTACTTGAGTACATTCATTAAAATTTTTTAATGGCCTTCCAACTCTTGCGGGTTCAAGTTCGTGAATGTCAATCTCATTAAACGGGGATACTATGGTCGATCCAAGTCTTATTTTTTGACAGAAATCTATCTTTATAATTATTGCCTTTTTTCCAACGTTTCTCAATATTTTTGATAAAGTACTCTAAAATTCTTTCAATATTGTATCCGCTCACATTCCTTCCGGTGAAAATAGCCTCTAGTAATCCACTAACGCAATTCTTTCGTTTCAAATTCTTTAATTTGAACCATTCTTCGAACAACTCTAAGCGAGTGATCGTAGATACGTTTACCAAAATGTAAAAATAAAATGATAATGAAATTGCGAGGGATCGCGTTTTCTCTTTGCCGTTTATGGAGACGAAGTAAGCTTTGAAATTAAATACTTCGCAACGCGTGCAAATTTTGTAAAACTTACGACATTCTAATAATTTTTCGTAAAAAGTATAATTTCATAAAATATATCATAAAGCGTGTGTGAAGAAAACGTAAACCTACCATTTCCAGTTACAGCCATACCGATAATATCATATATGTATAACAAGATACTAACACAATTTATGCACACTTCAAGAAAGAACTCGATATTTTCAGGTTATAATTTGTAGCAATTGACTAAAGCAGAAAAACAAAATGTGGTTACTGGAATGTTGACAGTCTTGCCAACAATAATACGGTGATGTGATTTACTAATTTCGCTTTTGTTATTGTAGTATACATATCAAACTATCATACAAGTATAAATTTTAACAGATTTACGTTAGTTGGCATTTTTAATTTATTCGCGCTAGAACTGACTTTTTGACAAGAGTGCGACGCTTCGATCTTCAAATCCGTGGAAGATGTCTTTTCAGAGATTTCAATTTGCAGAATTTTTCCGGAAAAACGTCTTCAAATGAGCCCAGGTTCTTTATACAAAATAGAAATTTTCTTCATCACTTAGAAGTGAGATTAAAACTCTTGTTTTCAGCGGCGTTGATCACTGCGACCACTTGTCTGAAAGCCTGTCGTGCGCCATTCTGACTGGCGAAAGTCCGCCGCAAGGGAAGCTGGGTAGCCAAGATCCTCGGGACAAATAACCCACTGTTATATCGGCCGGACAAGAATTTCTTCGTTAAAGAACGATCACGTTCAGGGGTCCGGTGGGTTACGAGGCAAATGACGAGTCGCGGATCGTCTGAAGAACTAAGTGGGCTGGAAGACAGTGTCTGAGACGCTCTGCTCGGCTTCGCTCGGCTCTCGAACCAGAGAGGACCTGTCGTTGCTTAAGCAAAAGTCACGTTCGACGGTTACACAAAGTGGCACTCGTTCGAAACAATCACGAACGCACGGGTCTCCAGCCAGCTCTCGGCCAGGTTTTAATCGCGAGGCGAACAAGCGAGCAACCAGATCGCGCGATAGGCTCTCGCCATTTTCCAGCGGGAAATCGCACGAAGACCGATAACTCAACGAGGAATTTAGCCAGTCCTCGGAAAGAAAGTTCATTCTTCGTTACGGCACTCGAGACTTTTCACCGGTTGGCCACTCGGGTTTAGAGGCCCGAGGCTTCAAAGGAAGCAAATTTAGCAGTTTCGCAACCCTTATGGACTCTTTGAACGTATTTCGGAGCCGGCGCTCCAAGATCAGCCTTCTTTAAAATATCGTTTACAAGATTTCTCGTCCCGTAACCACCGCTTTTTAAATTCTATCCGAATAATGCTCCGATTTTGTTCAACAGTTTCGCTCCGACCAGTTTGTGTGCCGCGATGTTTAGTAACGTTAAATTGCAATCTTTCCATGGAAAACTTCATCGTAAAGCTGTTCGTAGTAGGAAAAGTTTTAAATGTTCCGCAAAAACCATGCTTCTTTGGATATTGTGTAAACAGTGAAAGGAAAACATATTTAAAAATCATATTCTGTGAAAGCATGGTTTCAAGTTTGATAACTTTGCTGGGTAAAATGAGAAAATTTTCATTCGCTTCTATTCAAAGTAACGTAATCCTTTCTTTCCATTCCCTGTGATTTTTGAATTTTTATGGACATGAAATTGGCATAATAAATTTAATGATGTAAACGATATTTTGATTAATGGTACAGCAATGTTTAGTGGTGGCTCATAGGGGAGAACCGAGTGCAAAGCGTTAATTAACGGGAAAAAGAGTCGGAATAGGGGGTTGCTTAACATGCAGGCGGTGTAGGATTAGTTAGCGGGGTGCGTCTGCGGACGGTTGACAGTTTGCCTCGTAAAACAGCGTGTTTATCGTCAACTGGGCGAGCAGTCGCGCGCGTGGCGGTTCTCCCGCAGCGGAATCGATCGCGGAGAACCCGCGAGGAGGAGTAGTAATAAACAGAGGGCTGCACACCGCTCCCCTTATAAAACACGATTTTACGAGGGTACGGGGCCACGCTCCGAGAACGGTGTCGTCAATTTTTCGAGTTTAACGCGGCCTCGTGTATCGCGACACCGGTGTACATCGTCGCTTTTAATCTGCAAATTGCGAGGCGAGTTTACGAGCCGCGCTCCGATACGCCGGAACGAGTTTCGATACGCGTTACTCCGTCTCCCCCCTCTATCTCTCTCTCTCTATCTTTCTCCCTCTATCATTCACCCCTCTCTCGCTTTTCCCCGCGTCATGCCTCTATCCTACTCTAGCATGCTCTCTTTGTTTTCGTTCGCGCGCGAGCAAACACGAAATACACTTTCGATGCGAACAGGAATAGAACAGACTCTCCGCGTGGAAAAGGTTTCATTTTTTTTACGCGAACCTTCTTTTTTCGAAGAGCTTCAGCACTGACAATTGACGATTGCCGGAGGGTAGATTCGGTTGTCCCGGATAGCGTCCTTCCTCTCCAGGCGTTTTCCGAAAAAGACTCTTCCTCCCCGTCCTTGGCACGCGTACAATTGTCTATCCCTTTTTTGGGATAGCAAAATCAAAATTGTCCACATTCATTTAAAGATACGGAAACCACATAGGCGTTTATTTCGTTTTTTAATGATTTGAATGAAGTGGAAATAACCCGACAGGATTTTCGAAGTCGTTAAATTGTTGTCAAATCAACATTTTATGAATCCTATTTGCCACCGAAAAATTACCTCTTTTCTTATTGATACCCTGGAGAATCTATTTAATATTATGTGTCCAGTTTTGTTGCAAATGAATAGTATTTGTCTGTATTTAGAGTATATCTCCTGTACTAAGATTTAATATGTATAATTTATTGAAATAACAATGCTCAATAAACTCTCTTATTACAAAATAACAATCTTTAGTAAAGGATATCTCTTTCGAGTCCCCCATGGGCCATCATTGTATCAAAGTGCATTATCATGAGCGTTCTTTTCTCTATGAAATCGTGCAAGAATCACATCCAGTTCGGTCCCGACGGAATACACAAGTAATTATTGTTTAAAGCGTACGTGTCGCTTGAATTGCGACCGAACCTCTGGCATTTTGATGATGCAGTCGAACAATTAATATTGATAGATGTTGAAGAAGAAAATGATGACAATAACGATTTGTCAATATAATATAATGTCAATTGTTATTGTTGTTTATACAATAAAAATTATATTTTTGTTTTTTATAATTAATATTCTGTTTTTCGCACAGTTTTAAATAAAATATTTTTAATTATGTTTACAAAATCCATTATTTCAAAAATGATTGATTATTGTGTTTATTTAAAACCTGAACCTGATTTATCAGGCACTTTCGATAATCTGAGAAAAAAATGTTTCAAACAAAACTTAATCAACATTCAGCTGTCTACAAATTTCAATCCAAAAAATTAAAAAAGAAATTTTTAATGCTGTTGGAACATCTGCAAAATTAAGTCGAGTGTTGAAGGATACTAAGAGTGTCCCGGAATATTTATCGGTCCTCGGGTCTTTGTCATTGACTCAGGTCAGAAGTGGAAGGCTTGCAACCTTCAAATTCAAAGAGGCCCTGAGTAATAAATTAAGGGTCCTCCCACATCTGTTTTTCCGAGTGGACCCAACAGCGGTTTTATTTTTCCCCTAAAACTTTCTCTGTAGCTTCACTTCAGTTTCGGCTTGCTAACGATACAGACGTCTTCTGACTAGTTCTTCTTCGGTTTAATAAAGAACAGACAGTTTGAATTCTTGTGCGTTATTTCTGCATTATAAATACCCATTTCCATTAAACGCATAAATGATTAAAGTCGTCTCGAATTTTTAGAAGCCAATATGTACTTTTGATTTCATAATATTGTAACTGATATGAAAACGAATCCAACGACCTAAATTACTATACCTTTAAACCTTTAAATAGTGCTAAAATATTAATGAACAGCTAGATCGAGCGCGTGGACCAGTGTGCGACGTGAAAGAAAATGATTTCGCGAATAATTATAAAGCGGAGTAGATGGAGCGTGTACACAGATCGCGAGTAACGGCCGGACTGTGACGAAAATTGTGGACCCGGTAACCGAAGTAGATTAGCGATCGAGTGCGGCCGGAACGGAATATTGAATGAAAAGCCGGAAAGCCGCGGGATTTTCGGTTTCCATTCGGACAGGGATGCAAAAATTGGGCAGGGCGTGCAAGAAACTATCGGTGACCCTTTCCCCAGCCACACGCCGCGCTTGTGTTTTTTGTTGGTTTTTCCACCAAAAATTCACGCCGATTCCTCGCAGGTGGCGTTTCGACACGGCTGACGCAGCCGAGAGCGACCAGCGACCCGTTCACCGCACCGATCAACTATAATACATACCGACAGCGAAATAAAAAAAATTTTTCATCCTGTAAGTTCGCGGCTTTTAAATTGATCAAGTTCGATTTTCGATGACCGGCAGAATTTTTCGAACTGCGGCGAGTCACCGTAATTGGCCGCGAAGCTTTGGTGGTTTTCTGTTTCAGGATAGTGATGAGTAGACTATGAATTAAAGACCGTCGCGTACGATCCATCGATACATAATCCGTATAATTTTTCCATCTGTTCGTACACTGAGAAAAAAAAAGTAGTTACTTCAATAACACGCGTGTTATTGTAATTTTTTTACTTCGATGAATATCAATGTATTCTTTTCAATAGTATGAAATTTAGAAGCAAATCGTGATGTATTTGAATTGTCTATCATGAAATGATTGAAAATATTATTTGATTCAGTACCGTATAGTATTATTCGTAATATTTCTTTTTTCCCTTCAATCAGATATTTTGTTAAAAAAATTTGAGAAATGTATGTTGATTAGTGGAATATTTGAATGGATTAAAACAATGAGATTTTACTTTGTGGAAAGAGCGATGAATATATTTCTGATAATACGTGTTATAATACGTGTTCACAGTTAGAGCGTGGTTTTACGTCTGAGATACAATCTACATAGACGCATGTCATTATTAAGGTAATTGTGCAGATGTCGCTTAGTTACATTACAATAAGTGATTTCTATATTATCGACATATATGTATATATATATTATATATATGATAACTTGCAGTTATACATATTTCCAACAATGTATCGATTTATAGTGGAATTGGTTTGAGGCTATATCTTATTTTTTTGAGAACATTGCTGGTCAAGCTATTGGCTTATATGATTGGCGGAAATGAGTTTTGCTATTGAAATTCAATAGTATTAAATATTAAAATAAGTTCATATGATACTGGCACTATTCAATAGTACATCTTATTGAATCAACATATATTTTTCTTGTTTCGACAGGATTTTTTTCTCAGTGTAATAATTTAATCACTCGCTGTACACGTTTATTCGCCCGAGCCGTGTATAATCGTGAAAAATGTACAGTCTAATTACGTGAAATCAAAGGGATTTCGCTCCGGACACGAGAAGTAACGGGCGAGCTTTTCGTAACGATAATAATATAGAATTATTTAAATTTGCTTCTGGTAACGAGCATAATCGGCACTTTATCAGCTTACAAAGTTCGAGTCGTTTCGAACTTTCGGATGGGTGTTGTAATTATTCATAGCGGCCAATTAGAAATTCTAACCCATTAAAGATTAACTGTTCCGCAATCGGGTTTCATTATATTACGCGATACGATCAGTTTCGAATGCGAGTCGTCGCACGGGGAATCTGATCTTCGACCGTTGTTTTCGGGATACTAGCCTAACCCAGACCTTTTCAGCTCTCGGCGTTATGCACCGTCACCGTGATAATCAAGCGGTGTGCTGCAAGTTAGCGTGCACCGTACACGCTATGTCCGGCATAATGCAATCGATTAGGCGCCCAGTTCCGTCGCTACGGCCTGCAATGTTCAGATTGCAGTCGGTCGAGTCGCACAATAAACTACGAGAAAAGAGAAAACGGTAGAAAAATCCGTGCACGTGTACAGAGCAAACCCGTCGCAATCTGTTCAAAAATGAAACATAACGAAGCTGGACATCTTCGTTTCTACGGACAACGAGTCCGTGATTAAAGTTCGTTAATTAATACCGCCGACACACTTTCAAACTTTCTTTTCCCTTCGGAAATCCAGATTAACGGACATTCCGGAGGCGATCACTTCGTTAACTTTTGTAATTAATTAACAACTGTTTCCGCTGATCGGTGATCCCGCATGCACACGGAGCTTCCGCGCCGGTCGGCCATCTTGCATTGACCTCGATCTTTCCTCCTCGCTGCGGAATATCGAATCGCACCGGAAGTTCCCGGCCAATTTTTATGCAAAGGAGCCATTATATTTCGACTTAGCCGGATCCCGCAATCTTCTATTTTTCGGAACGAACTTTCGAACATTCGGATTGAATGGAAATTTTATTTTTTTCAACCTTATTATTTATTTATTTATTATAAACGGACCGAGGTCCTTTTACACAAATGTTTACAATAGAACAAAGACTTACCGTAAATTACTAAGAAAGGACATGCACAAAAAACTGTTGGTATAAAGGTACTGATATTATCAGTTAATTCTGCATAATTTTTTTTTGAAAGTGTGCAACGACCCATTGAAAAATAAGTACCATTATATAGAGTGTTGGAGTTCGCAATAATTCGATTTTATAGGATTTATTAATCCATATGTGGATAATTGCATTTAAGTGTTTGAAAACCTGCTCGAGATCTCAAAGCACGTTCAGGTGCGTAAAAATTGATTTGCATAAGAAAAGAGGGACAATCTCTATGTATATGGTTATTAATTAAATTAAGAATAAAACTCTGTGGTCGGATACTGTTCTGCGAGCAGACAATGTTTAATTTACTATGATAACAATGTTTAGTTGACTATGTTTAATATTGTGGAGCAATCGTGATCAAAGATTGACATAGGATTATCAATCTTATAAGAACAGAACCTAAGTCGAGCATGATTTCGTAATTTAAGCTATTCCGAGACCATATAACTGAAGCAAATTCCAACTGGGGACGGACAAGGGCAATATATAGCAATCTAATTGTGTGTATTGAGTGAAAATCAGTAGAAAAGCGTAGTATAAATCCGAGTGTTCTTGAGGCAGAGTTAACAATATTATGAATATGGTTGGGAAAGTTCAAGGTTGAGGAGAAATGAATACCTAAGTCTTTTACCTCACTTATTGAGGAGAGGATACAGTCATTGAAACGGAAAGAATATACAGGGTGGGGCGCCACATTTTGCCCCCTAAAATATCTTTGTTGTTTTTAAAAATACGTCAAATGTCTGAAGGACAAAGCTCAATGGTAAAATGGCGCTTATACGATACCAACAAATTTTTGTTTTTATGTAATTTTTTTTAGAGATATGAAGGTGACCTCCATTTTTTAAAATGGAATGAGGTATTTTTTAATACATCAATCGATGCAGCTAGACATTCGTTATAAAAAAGTACGACCCTATGTATGTCGAAAAGTAAGTAGTTCAGGAGATATTTCAATTTAAATAACTCTAAAGTACTATACTGTTAGTGTGTAACATCTTAGCACGACAGTAATGGTATTTTAGAGTTATTTAAATTGAAATATCTCCTGAACTACTAACTTTTCGACGTACATAGGTTAGTACTTTTTAATAACGAATGTCCAGCTGCATCGATTGATGTATTAAAAAATACATCGTTCCATTAAAAAAATGAAGGTCACCTTCATATCTCTAAAAAAGATTACATAAAAAGAAAAATTTTTTGGTATCGTACAGTGGCCGAAATTTCTATAAAGTCACTGTGTTATCAATACCGGCCGGTTTATGTACTTTTTTAAGGCCTGGTTTACGTTGTATTTTTGTCCAGAAGAATTTAAAAGTTGTTGCACACGTCTTGTTGTTACTGAGAGCTCTAATTCAGCTCGAAATTGTGCTGCATTTTTCCTTTCCTTAGCTGCAGACCTCATTAATATTGAATGTTGTCTCTTTGACTATTTTTTATTACTACCTTTATGATGATTTTTTTCCGTAATTTTCACGTAAATTGATATAATTATTAATCACAGTATATGACCGATTAGTTTTCTTAGCAATTGCGTGATTAGAGCAGGCCATATCTTTATAAGCATCGATTGATGCGTTTTCTTCACTTGTTAGTACTTTTCCTCTCGGCATTCTCATACACGTGAATCAAATTATAACAAACAGGATTTCTTTGAGTTCTAAAACTAATACTTTTAGAATATTCGCAGTTTTCCGTAGTTCTCTGCTCAGAATACAGAGAAACATTAAGTGACTTTATAGAAACTTCGCACTTGTGTTCTGCACCACACAGAAAAAAATTAAGAATAACGTAAATAATAAACATAGCGATGTAGAGTACGCAGTCCCTCTATCCGAGTGTCTACAAGGCAGAAGACCAGATACGATAAATCAACAAAAATGGTGATATTTTTAAAATATCTATGAAAAACAAGATGACTTTATAGAAATTTCGACCACTGTATAAGCCACATTTTACCATTCAACTTTGTCCTTCAGACATTTGACGTATCTTTAAAAACAACAAAGATATTTGAGGTGGCAAAATGTGGCGCCCCACCCTGTATCTATGGTACAGAGCGACGGGAAGACTGCATAACATGGCATTTTTTAATATTGAGTTCCATACCATTCTTCGTTATTGAAATACTTGTTTAATTTTGACCTCGAATTTTGATTAGTGTTCTGATTATCTATTTTCACTAGATTCGCGTACTTAGCATTGATTCTCACCAGATTTAAGTCTTCGACATAAATTTTCACGCATTATGAAAAGTTGGTACGAAGCTTCGCTGATTGAAAACTGCTGATACGAATCGAGCACGTGATTCGAGCCCGCGCTGTGAAGTTTCACACGCCTCGAGTCACCAGTGTTAACTCGCGGATGTTTTCAAAGGTCAGTGTCAGGTTTCATTCGTTATGAGAGGTGAGCATCAAATTTCATTATGAGAGAGCATCAAATTTCATTATGAGAGAGCATCAAATTTCATTATCAGAGAGCATCACATTTCGCTAACTTCGAGCTATGTGTAAACCGTTTTAGGTGTTACACGCTGTCAGTATCCGGACAGGCGTCGACTCTCACCAATCTTGAGCCATCGATATCAGATTCCGAACTCCTCAATTAGTCAACTTTTGCCATTGGGATCACCTTGCCTCTATCTTGAGCCACGAACATCGGATTTCAAGTGTCACGAATCCCTAGCATTGCGTTCCTAGTGTTCACGGGCACCGCTATCAGATTATCAAACGAAACCAGCAGTCTCGGCATTAAACCGCTCATGTTTCAATGGAACTTTCATAACAGGTCTCTAAACCGGTTACGGAAACATGACAAACGATCGCGCAGCTGAAAGTGATTTTAACTAGGCGATTAAATGGAAAAGAATGGATCGTAAAAAATTTATTAGCGACGCAATCGCGTGCTCAAACTGTATGAATCTCCTGGATGCCTAGTAGCCCGTGACGTTTATGAGCTACAGCTCGATTATGTCACTTAAGAACCTGTGGTAAAAGCCACGAAATAATTTCCAATTTTTTTGTTCCACCTATCTTCGGTACTACTGTTTTTTTACGAGACTGTCGCAGGTATGAATATCGACGATTTCTCGAAAATCGGAAGAATTGACACTGTGACTGGCAACAAAATTACGCGGAGAGGAAAAATATGAAATAATGTATTTTTTAAATAAATGTATATTATAATATAATAATAATTATAAATATTATTTATTGGATAAATATAATATTTATATGATATATATATAATATAAAGATATATAAATATTTATAGGATAAATAATTTCGTCTGCCGTCTCTGGCCATTGGAAATGGTAAACGATGAAACGGAAATAGCTGTAATCGTGGGATGATCTGTTACGCAGCTGTTTTCGAGCACACGGTCGAATTACTTTAATCTCTTTTAATGTTGATCGCGTCGGCGGGTATTCTCGCAGCGATCGCAGAAATATTTGAAGGATTCGCGAACTTTCCGAATTTGGTCGGTCCAAGGGAATCCGGGCAGGAATTTCCACGTGGAAAACCATGAAACCGAACGCGTCGCGTCGGGAAAAAACCGGGACGAGGCTGGAGAATCGCCGCGCAGAAAATAAACAACCCAGCCGCGAGAAGTATAGAATAAAACGACAAGTGCCGCGGTTATTTTCAAAGCGACCCACTTTCGCCCTTATAGTTTAATTACATCACCGTGAGCGACGTGTATTAAATTTATAAAACAACCGCACGTGCGAGGGTAAGGAAAAAAGACAGAGAAAGAGAGACAGAGAGGAGGAGGGAGGACGCGTGTCATTGTTCCTAAACGGCGATTTAATAACGCACTATTTTACCCGCGAGCCCCCGGTGTTCCGCCCTGATTAATTGCTTCTGCTAGCGACCGGCTGATATTTGCGCGACGACTAATTGCTCGAATAATTGAATGGTTAATGAAATTAAATGTAATGAATGCGTCACGCGGACATTCGATAATGAGACACTTGTTGAAGTGGCACGATTGTTCGGGAAAAAATTCAGAACACCGATCGACTTTTCATCGATCCGAAGTCGAACTGTCGCGCGAATCTCCGCAGAAGTTTGCGAAAGGGGGTCAGACTCGAAACTCAAATTTCAGGAACCAATGCAATGTCGTACGAACAATTTTTACGAATTAACCCTTTGCGGTCGGAGCTATTTTAACTCGAAAACTAAACATTTCTTCCGACCTAAAATATTGCCATTTTTTATGAGATTTTAAATTTGGTGGATATGAAATTGATATTACAGTTTATGAAATAATTAAACGTTCAGTAATTGATTACATACCTACATATCTAATAATGTAAACAATATTTTCAATAATGGTACAGCAACTTTTAATGGCGCCTCAGAGGCGCCACTCGACCGCTAAGGGTTAAACATCAACGCTTCTTCTAATGGTTCTTCGAATGGAAAATACAATTTTCAAACACTTTTTGGATCCACTGTAGCTCTTGCATCTTCCAACGAATACAGAACGATTTATATTTTCCAGAAAAAGCTGTGTTCTGTGCAGAAATTATTCCGAATTAAAATGATGCTAACAATTTCGTCGGATTTTCACCGGTCTACGAGAGATCCGAGCATATTCAGTTAAATAGAACGTTCTGCGCGTGACAAAGATTATTCTGTTTCGCGGAAACTAATTTCACTGGCCACGCCGGCCGCCTATGAATTAGGAGAATAATATTCTCCGCGGTCCGGACGAACATGTAGAATTCAAAGGGAACCGTGACGTAACATGCCCAGAAAGCATCGTAGTGTAGAACACGGGAATGATTTCTGTGGCGGGAAACGCAGCCAGCAATTAAAACTTTCCCCGATGTCAGATTTACTGGCAACAACGGATTGCGTCTTTCGAGTCTGTCCGGGCCGAGTGTGTTCGCTGCAGTTTCGATACATTTAGTATGATTGGGCTGTATAACAGCACCTGGAGCACCTCGTTCTACCGTATCCGAGTTCGCGATATATAAAAAGGGCTCCTAACCACCATCGAGGGCACAGCTCGCGTGATTTACGTCGTTATCGGGGTCGCTTTTATCCCATAAATACTTCAGGCAACCGTTTCATACATAAAAATGTACGAAATTTTTCGAAATGGCAGTTTAAGGTTCATTCGAGATATATGCGATTTTTTAGCTGAGTTTTTCCGCGAAATAAACGGTATAAACACATTATAATCAGTAGACTGCGGATTTTATGTATGTAAGGAAAGTACATGGCACTTTCCTAATATTATTTGAATCATCCCGCGTAATGACGATGGTCGGTAAGCCAGACATTGGCGGACATCCATAGGTACAACAAAGATAATAAGGTGAAGATGATGATGAGAAACACGTGAGAGAAAGGAGTGTACTAATGATAATAAAAGAAACTGTGATTATAAGAAATTGTAATTGTAAGAAAGGAACAATAGAGTGAATAATAAACATTCAATGTTGTTTCTTTGATTGATAGGTATGATTTGTGATAAAGTAAACCTTCGTTTATAAGCTTTAAAATAACAAAAATCATCTTTGATTTACAGAGAAACAATTCAGTTTAATTATTTATAAATGTTCCCAAAAAGAGGAATTAATTGAGTAAAAGGCTCTTACATGTATTTACTAGCTGCGGAGGGCATCGATGGCATCATGCATACCATACATTATACATAACACAAATAGTTTTCTATTTTATATGTATGTATATGTAGATCAGAGTTGGGCAAACGCGAGTCACAATTATGATTATTGACTAATAACTTCATATTTTTTAATGAAAATATTATGGCATTTTTTCATGAAAATGATACAAAACATAATATTGATATTTACAATGAATATAAGAATATTTACAACGAAGAACAGCGTACGGGAAGTTCTTTGAACTGTGCCGGTGCGCTGCGACTCTCCGCGTGACTTTCTTTACCATACGATGTCCCTTTTTGCGTCGAAAACTTTCATCGTTCGTTACACAAGTAAATATAATTGGAATTATATCATATTTGGTATCATTTTTACTAGAAAAGTGCCACGAATATGTTGGTTCCATCAAGTTCCATCAACAAATAATGAAAAATAAAGAAGTTTTGTCATCGGATTAGTTATGTTTACACTTCTCGACGAGCGAGGCCTCTTGATCTCCACTGTCCTTTTCTACGTTCCGCAAAAATCAAAGAATAGTATTCCTTGCGGATAATTGTCCCTGAGCAGACCCATGTTGGGGACAATTATCGATAAAACACTGTAATAATAACAACTATGTTTAAGCATAAGGATTCGCTAACTCTTGTCCAGAGTTGGGCAAACGCTAGTCACAATTATGATTATTGACTAATAACTTCATAATCTCTACAAAAGTGACTAATAATTAATGACTAAGTAAATACTTGAGCCTGACTATGAGTAATGAATACATAAGTATTTGAGCGTAATGACTAATGAATAATGACTAAATTTTTATTAAGGATGAATATTGACTACTGACTATAATGGCATAACTAATGACTAAATACGCAATCTGAATTTCACCATGACTAATGACTAAAAACGGTTATAAGTTAAAATAAGACATAATAATAACAAAGAAATAGCCTATTAGTTTATAAACATATAAAATACAGATTATGACACGTTCGGTCACTGCTAATTCCGATATAGTATAAGTATACATATTAAGGTATGTTAATCGCACAATAATGACTGACGACTAAAGATTGATGACTGATCATTTAAACTAAATAATGATTAATCATAACTAATAAGCAACAACTAACGATTACTTAGAGTTGTGACTAAGTAGTGCCATGTAGTTATGACTAACTAATCAACAAGTTTTAACTGACTATTTTAAGTTTCATTTAACAATCAATCAGACTATTAGTCATTTTTAAATATTAGTTGATTTTTGCCCAACTCTGATGTAGATAAATAGGTGACAAGAACGCGTCCTAAAAAGATACGATTACATTGCCAGTGGCTTAATAAAATTATGAACAATCCAAACAGATTAATTTGTTGTTTCACGATCGTAAATATTCGATAAGAGTGAATATGCTCACAGCGCACAGTTTCGATCAGATGAAAAGACAAAGCAAATTTGCAAAATTTAACCTCTACGTTTCGATCCGGGTTTGGATCATTCTCAAGAGTATGCGTCTGAAAATATATATGGTTCTTTTCCGTGTTAAATAACAAACCCGGATCGAAACGTAGAGGTTAAATTTTGCAAATTTGCTTTGTCTTTTCATCTGATCGAAACTGTGCGCTGTGAGCATATTCACTCTAATCCAAACAGAATCGAATGCACAGTGTAAATCACAGTATTGTCGAAGTAACAACAATTGAGATTCGCAAGCATTCCTGGCGAAGAATCCATTCCGGTAGAAAAATGATCCGAGCCAATTGCCGCAACAACCTGACCTCGATATGAAAGTCCTCGAAACCATAGTGCAATTAGTTACAGAAGCTCAGCGGGCGAACACTTTTGCAAGTCGGAATCTTGCTCGAACCGGAACACGGAAGACTAAATAGTGACAACGCGAGCGCGAAGTTGTTTGCGAATGTAGCACGGCAGCAGAACCAAGCCGAATGGTACCGTGGAGAAGCCAGCCGGAGAATTACGATGAAAACTTCTATATCCAAAGTTTCTGTTTAATTAAGTCCGTGAAAATCGTGTTTAGAGCACGCGGGTCCCCGGTATTCCCATGATTCATCGCATGAAAGCCGTGCTCGTACGTGTTCCCTTTAATTCGCGCGTCCCCGCGCGAAACAATGCCGGGCAACTTCCGGCTTCGTGGAATTGTAAGAAACACAGTGCGGGACAGCCGCCGAGGGTTCGCTAAAAATTAATTGCACGCGTACGTTCGATTCCACGCCGTTCTGCTTTCATTGCGGTGCAATGAAAAATTTGCTAGAACGTCGTTGTTCGGACAAACATTCGATATTATCCTAATATTTGCAGCAATTATTCGAAGATAGAAAATAATAATAACGATACGATTGAAGACAAACAATATTCTCTGAAGTATTTCAATCGTACGCTTTTGCTGATTGATCGACACTAGAGTCGGTTTGTAAATCATATATTTCTCCGGCCCGTTTAAACAAATTCAGTCTTCGAGAGCGGTCGTTTCCCGCGATGGTTTCACCGCGCGGAATATTGAAATTCCACGCGTAATTGTTTGAGAGGCACTTGCGTCGTGTGTTCGGCAGTTGAAGCATGGGGGAGGGTGCCGGCCATTTTTCGTATCAGTATTTCGAAATATTCCCGACTTCAATCGGCTCGTTGCCATTCGCGGAATAAGTGTCTCTCTGCTCCCCGGAATTTGTGTCTGGTTCGTCCGTGGAATGGTTCAGGCCTGATCGAATAAACCCGAAAAGCGTGGTATGTATTCGATGCCCGAGTCACGCGGCAAATTCGGGCGCAAAGTATATAGCAAACAATCCGGGGATCCATCGGCAGTGCAAAAACGGGGCACGGTCACCGGTCGCGGCGATGCAACGCGATGCAACCCGATGCGACGCGATACAATGCGATGCAACCCGATGCGAACGCGATCGCGTCCGCGCTGGTTCCCGGGGCGCAATTTAAAAAATGTGTAATTGGAAAACCGAACGGGATGCATGCAAACGACGCGTAATACCGTTTTAATTAATATCCGGCCGACCGGTATTACAATCCTCCTGTAGATGTGTGCGTGTTTGTGTGTGCGAAGAGAGTTTCCAATGGATCCGTATAAATGTGCTTTTTATTCATCTCTCTAGCAACTAGTGGATCCGGTTTATGAATATTCATTTTTCTAAAAAAAACAATTACAACCGATGTCTGCGCGCTCGTAAATTTTCATTAAACGCTCCCGGAATCGCTGCACCGGAGAACGCGGAAACGCACGCGGGGAATCCTGTTATGCTCGTTCCTATCCGGTTCCCGGTCACGGGATTCCACTCGTTCTCATTTCGAGTTGTAAACTGAGCTCCCCCATCCGATTGCTTAAGCAAAATACCATCCCCCAACTCGTTTCGAACCACCGCCGTGCATCGTACCACACTCCGCCGACAACAACAACAACTTTTCGCGGCACGCTACCCAGCAAGATTCACTCTACGCTGGACACCGAGTTTCCCCGCGGAAAAGTGTGTTCTCGCCCCAGCCGAGATTTCAACCGCGCTCCCAAGAGCTTCCTCTGCTGCTTTCTGCTTGCTGTAATGTATGCTAATGTCACGTCTCTCGGCTTTAATTAACAAATTTTTTCACCACCCGGCCATCCCGCCGCGCCGTCCGCAAATTAAGGACAGTTTTCCCGGGCCCCGAATTGCAGTGCTTCTGCTCCGAGAAGAATGAATACATACGATGCGGTTTTTCGATCAATTATAGTCAAACTTTCGAGGCACGAAAATTTCATCAATTGATGGATTTTCGTTGACTTCGGACGAGACAAATTAACACTACATACATGACTACACGAACAATAAACGGTCTACTCTATATAACTCTCTATCATAATCTGATGTTGGTTTTAGAACTGTCGTTTTTGCGACGCCTGGTGACTACCTTGTCGATTGTTGTCGCTCGTGCATACACTCATACGTCATGCATCGCACATAGGGGTGTGCGAGAACCCGATGGTCGGGACGAGTCGAGAAGAGGTCGAGTCGGATCGGGTCGGGTTCTCGAAAATTTCGAGATTCCCGAAAAATTCGAGAATGTGACATAAGAGACACTCTTGAAAAGAATTCGCGATGGACAACATTCTTTCAATTTCGAAAACATCTAGAATAAAACATCCGAAACTATAAATGTATTTATTAAACCGAATATAAATGATTACTGGGTTCTCGAAATTTTCGGGAATCCCGATAAAATTCGAGAATCTCGAAATTTTCGGGTTCTCGTCCCGATCTCGAAAAAATTTCGTGTTCCCGACCCGACCCGATATTTCGGGTTCTCGCACACCCCTAATCGCACAATATACAGTTTGGGGATCGACGACCTCGCGCTCGACATCCTACAACTGTTCTCGAGAAATAAATTTACACAATGAGTCTATTTTTAGATTCTATTCTTCTATATTTCCAGGGCCCATCATTCTCATTTACAGATTCTTGGAAAATTGTCAAAATTTTCTGTATAATCGTCGAAGTTTCTTGACACCCTGTGTATATCCAGAGTGAAAATTCTAAATTCGAGTTTGTTATTCTCATCCCGTCGCGATGATTCCCTGACAACAGTGGGGTATTTGACCCGAAAAAGTGGAAAAAACTATTGTAGCATTATTTATAGGCTCAAGGTCATAATATTATATATCGTTGGATTCGTCTTAAGATCAGCTACAACATTATGAAATCCAAATAACATTTTAGTATTTAAAAAATCAAATTTACCTCAATTTTTTGAAAAAAAATTGTATTTTTAACTTTTACATATTAAAATTTGTAGACGACTGTATACTGTTCCTCTTTTGTTCGAAACATTTTTTTCCTCAGATTATCGAGAACCCATGAAAACCCGTGGCGATAATAGAATATTAAATAAATAAAAAAAAAACTAAAACAAAAAATATTATATTATTATATTTTAGTGTTACTAAAATGTAACACTTAGGAAACTAAAAAAAAAAACGCATTTGATAAATCGCTCTGATCTCCCTGTTAGCAGTACTTCAACTGAATGCAGAAGGAAAACTGAATGCAGAGGAAAGAAAAACCTTAGTCGAATGCTTATCTGGAACCTCTTATATGTATACAATAAGTGCCAGTAATATAAACAGTTCCGCAGAAGAAGCTGTAGAACCTCACGCAGCCGTAGCAAGCGTAGCCGAACATGCAGGCGTACGCGAAACGCTGCTAAACGCTTAATACTAAATTAGCTATAAAATTTGAATCCGGACGAATCCGGAATCAAACTTTGTTGGCTTATAATCACAAATCTTTACCGAATGTAATGACACCAAAAAAAGCACTCAATAAAGCTTTATACTATAACAAAATTGTCAATAAAGTTTTGTCATTTTTAAAAAGCTTACAGAATGATTGGTAATATTCAAATATTAATAACTATACTAATTTAGATGATAACAAAATAAAATCTATGCGAAAGTGCTCTGTATACCTACCTGAATAACTTTCGTAATACAAGAATTTACAGAATTTTCCTTCAAACCCCTGAAAATCGCCAATGAATAGACACTGTCTTAGAGACTGTTCAAGAACGCCAAGCGCGCCTCAAAATCTCTCGACTTTCGATGAAGTTTACTACTTCACGGGTGTACAAATAGAAAAAATAATATTGCAGCCTTATTCTTCAGACCTTTAACTACAACGAACAACAAAAATTTTATGCCATACGCAAAAATTTAGAAATCGAATTTTTTACACTTTTTCGGGCCAAATACCCCACGGTGCAACGCGTCTCCACGCGTGAACGGTTCGCGGCGCTCATTGGGCACATTTCCATACGCGCTAGAAATATGTTAAAATGTACTGAGCAGTATTTAAATTTCCTATATATGATGGATATAGCATCTCAAAACATGTATTTTCAGTTGAGTAATTCCAAATTATCGATAACATTCCTCTATTTTTGTAAATTAAGTGTCAAAGACTGTACTCAGTTTTCCACAGAAACGCCCATGTTACTCCTCTTCTTTAATGAATTAGTATATGCTCCACGTCGCTCCGCGCAATGATTTTCACATTATTATAAAGTAGAGACTCCCTAGTTTATTTTAATACCAAAATAGACTTGCAACACGTTGCAAAACTGTACTAATTTTTACAATGAAGTTACGTCGTTTAACGTTCACGCTCGTGACAATCACAGCTCGGTTTATTTAGTTTATTTAGTTTTTATTTTAGCGGTTTATTTAGTTTACTCGAAACCTATGGATCGGTATCGTTCATTATATATTTAAGAAATAAATAACGATACTATCCACAAGTTTTCTTCTGAACTTTCTTCCTATGAAAATTCGATTCTGCAGTCTCACAGCGATCAGCGTGCAGTCTACATCTCCCTTGCGTTTTTCTTATAAATATATTTCAGTTCCGTTATTTTTATTATTGTTATTATTACTGTAATTGTTGTTAGTGTTTTATTTGTTACGTTATCACTTTATACGTGAAAACGTTATAACAAAATCTTCTTTAGATAATCAGGTACGTTGAATCAAAACATTCAATTCTTTATAAAAATTATGAAAAGTTTAAATAGGAAATACAAATTTTTAGATGAATCTAAACAAATTGGTATAAACAGCGTAAGGGAAAAAACTGAAAGGACACTATTTATTAAAATAATAAATAATATGAAGCAGAGTTGTTATTTATAAATTGACACCATATACTAAACCAAAGAATAATTCTTTTCCGTTAGAATATGTCTGAATCTCCAAAAAGTAAATTAGTAAATTATATTTTACATTCTTTTCGTCCATAATTACAAATGACGTCTTCTTCGATAATATCTACTACTTGTTAACCCTTTGCACTCGAAGCACTTTGAACTCCAAAATCAAGATATTTGTTTCAACCCAGATCATTTCTGTTCCATGTAATCTTTTTTACATTGTGCACATCAAATTGAACCTGTTTTCTTATATAACAGTTGAGATATTTACAATGTATAGAATACAGACAAATTAAAGAATGTTAAAACTCTTTTGAATAATGGTATGGACAATTTTTAGTGGCGCCTCAGACTCGCCATTCGAGTGCAAAGGGTTAAATCATTCTGTGTTACATAGATCCGTTACTAACTTTGTTGTATTTTATATTTAATTATAAATCACTTAAAATATATCGTTTAATTGACAAAAACCAACTAAATGTAGTAAAAAGGTAAATATAATCATTCATATTTTATACAACTGTAAACATATTAATTAATAAATATAGTAAAATAGGCGATTTATAATTTTGTCCAGCTAAAACGGCCATTCGGAGCACTGTGCGCTCTGCCGAACGACACTTTTGCCCGCGACAAACATTCCGATTGAACGCCACAGGTTTTATCGAAGCGTTCGGTATTCATCGATTCATAGGCAGGCGTGTTCGCCTCCCTTTAATTAAAATGTAGCGAGGAACAAAGCTCGGCGGGCTCGCATAATCACCGACGAATCTTCTTTGTCGCGCGCGAGTGATACGTGCCGACGGGCCGCGAAGATGAAAAGAAACCGCGCGAGAGAAAACACGATGAATCCGGGTGCGACGGCGGACCTCAATTATTCTGAATATTCATCACGATATTAATTAACAGATATCACCGGGGAAACGGTCGGTTGCACGCGGTGGCGGGCCGCATGAAAATTTATTAAGAAACCTTTACCGTTCGTACGTGACTGCACGTTGTTCCGCGAATAACACGGCGAAATATTCATCACGGCGGTTGTTTAGAAAGAATCGACGATCGGCAGGAGGACGCGCACGGAATAAAATTTTTACCGTTTGTCCCGCGGAAATCGTGCTCGCCCCCAAGCTTTGCCGCAAGTGGGCTCCTCCTGTAAAATGTTTATCGCCGACAGGAAACTCTGCACTCGTCTCGGTGACATGAATCCGTCTGGTTGGACGCCCCCCGTCGACACTTTCTCCGGTTTCCCGGCGAGCACTGGATTCATTTCGTATTGACATATTGGCTGGCGTACGGGGAACGATAACATTGATAATGGCCGATTCCAGCCCCCATGGAGAACCGAATGTTTGAAAGCTAACGAGCGAACCGGCTCGTACGCGTCGATTTTTACGGAGTTAACGAGATAGAGTTTTTGTTCAAATATCTAACACAATCGATGATACTGGAAGACCAGGATCGGCCCTCGAACGTTATGGCTCGAGCTTTTCTCAGAAAATCGTAATTGCTTTATGATATTTCTGGGAGTTCGTTATAAAGCGTGTCGGTGGTGTCATTAGTATTTTCTCTCACTATATTTGACAAACGTATGCTTTAAATAATTTTCAAAGTCTCCTTCTCTCTTTTTATTTAAACGATAAAAACATTTTAGAATATATTGTACATATCGTATTGTCCAGGATGTACATAATATTATGCATTTTCATTTTTTACTTTACTCCATTACATAATTAACTGTCATTCATTTTTTTTATTTGTGTTTTCTTTAGGTATTTCTAGTGATTTTAATTTGACTTCTTGTCAATATTCCCATCTTTTTCCTGCAAACAATTTTAATATATGTTCATTATTAATGTTGACGATATTAACACTTTACCTACCGGAAGCCTATTAATAGGATTTTCAATAATTGTGCTGTACCAAAAGGAAGCATAGAAATTTTCTTTTACATTGAAGGTTCCATTAAGAAGTATTTAGCCATGTACCATAGATTTATCAAAATTGTGTGATAATCACCGGTCGTAAATGTGTTAAGTGCTATCAACTACACGAGCGTTTACTACGAATCATAACTAAAATAAAAGGTGTACGCAATAGCCTTCTCCAATCGCTTGTATTAATTAATTGCTTGTATTAATCAGAAGTCTGGCAAACACACACACACACAGTTAAGTTTCTTCGGAATATATTCGGTGAACATTTTACCAATGGGATTATATTATAATCGTGTGCCATTATTGTGTGAATGTATTAAAATTCTGCGGCCCTAGAAGGGAATTTCTGCGATAATGATCGGTCGACGAGTCACTCGAGAGGAACACAATCGACGCAGTAAGTGAACGTCACCGTAATTACGTATTCCGACCATTATTCTATTCGCAGACCGATTGGTCGGATTATGCGGCGGTCTGATGAATTATTAAAGCAGAAACGGTGCCGCAATTCTTGAAAGCCTCGATTTCACGATGGATATACATATAGAAGTCGATTTCACAGCTTTCGCATTCAATGGAAGCGCTCGTGAGAGACCGGTGCTTGTAGAAATAGGATGTCGGTAGGTATCAGTTTCCCTTAAATATTCGTGACACCGACTTCGGACAAGCACCTGGCTGGCTATATTAAAATTCATAAATGATAAACGGAGAACCGACCGGGAATCGGGTTTTTTTTCAGAAAAATTGGGCGAAACTGCATATTTAGATTACGGATGCGGACAACCTGCAATCCATGTACATGCATTACGTGCACACTAACTGACTTTGCTGGGTCAGGTAGCATTGGTAACCACGGATTTCGATCTTCCCTGATATTTATGCAGCTGAAAAATCAGTAGACTTTGAGCTTGCAAGCTTAAGCAAGCTTATAACTCTGAAGCTCGGATGAATTAAACATCAACAGTAACAACTGTTAGCAATTAATAATATTGAGAAGTCGGTCTCGCGAGAGAACAGGATCACTCTGTTCAGCTGCTCGGGGAAGACGCCGATGCTGCCAGTTTATTCTGGAAGCACAAAACTTCAACTCGAGCTAATCTAATAGCGAAACTACTCTCATAAGAAAGTTTATCGATATTGATCCATCAGCGAACACGTTGTGGCGACCTAAACTCGGGGAGAAGCACAGTATGAAATCCCTTTCAACGGAGCCGAGTTATTTCTCGTGTTGCGATGCAGACAAACAGCTTAGTACACCGATCGAGTTTGTTAGGTAAGTGCCGTTCCCTTAATAGGAAGATTACTCGAGGTTTTCTCAAGACGATGCTCTCGGAGAAAACTCTCTTTCTCCCTCTCTCTCTCTTTCCGGTGATTCTGTTTCCACCCGAGCGGCAGCCGCGACGCTCGGTGTCTCCGATGAAAGTGGACTTTCGCGTCCATTCTCGCTTAATGCGGTTTCGCCGGTACACTTTGTGTAATTAGCGTTCGACGCGGGGCCGAGCCGTGGATTCACGTCGCTTTGCCGTCGCGTTCCTGTTTCCAGAAGTCGTTGTAATTGAACCCCCCACGGAACGGATCCGAAGCCGTAAATAAAAACCGGCCGTCCCGCGGGGTAGCTTTACCTGTTAATTGGATCGCGAAGACTTTGAACAATCAACGCGTCCCCGGACCGCTTATTGTGATCAATTAGAGGACTAATTAGGGACCCGATGGAATCGTCTCAAACTAATTAGCTTTTTTGAGGAGATGTTGCTTGCGTCTTTGTCGAGGCTAGCTCCCCGGGATAACGAACCCGTCGTAATACTTTCACGTAATCTCGCCTGATTGGCCAGCTGCTTCGGGATCCGAAACTGTTCCGGATGAGAAATTTATAATCGAATGTTATATATAAGTAATATTAGGACCTTGAATAAGTTCTCGCTGTTTCTTCAAAGATGGCAGTAGCAGTACCCCGTTCGTGGAATTTCGAATGGTAACACACATGCAAGGCAGTAGTGTATCTAGCCTTAAATTTCAGTGTATGGTAGTTCACTTTAGTGTAAACAAAGTAATTTTTTCTTAGTTCGGAAAATGTCTACTTTTGTGCCGAATAAAGTGTATTTGCGGGGAATTTTATTGCACTACTTTATTCAAAAGAAATCTGCAGCTGAAGCACATAGAATTCTTGTTGAGACTTATGGTGACAATGCTTTGTCGGATACGACATGCAAAGACTGGTTTCGACGCTTCAAAAATAATGAATTTGAACTTGAGGATAAAAAACGTTCTGGCGCACCGAAAAAATTTGAAGACGAAAAGTTGGAGGAATTACTCGAATATACTATACTGTATATATTATACTTTGAATGAAATGTTTTTGTTCCTTATAATTTAAATAAATCTTTTATTTTGTTAAAAAAACAGCGAGAACTTATTCAAGGTCCTAATAGTATGTGATTGAAAATACGACTTTTTATCAGCTAGATTGGCGTTTGGGCCCACTTCGCGACAGTTTAAAACATAATCCACGATTTTTTTTTGGCTCTTTCATAATACAAGGATTATTTTAAAGTAGCTCCGAGTGCAAAGGGTGAAAATACGGCGACTGTTCGATCATATCACGTTGCGATGTCAGACTGCCATGACGCCGCTGAAGGTCGTAAATCTTCAACTCAGCTTTCTGAGAACGCGAATTGACCGATTCCTTACCACCTATTTGGATGGAAAGGATGTTACTGTAAATGAACTTGCGCTTTTTTATAAGATACACTGAATTTAGTTTAAGACTGAAACTTTACAAGACTGTGAATGAGCTGATGAAGACTGTTGCAGACTTTGAGAGGAACTGATTTGAGAGTTAGTTCGTGAAAACATTTAGCCTCGGGAAGGCGTGACCTTAAGAAAAATGAGCCACGCGGATTCGTCGATTGGCATTTTTTCGATATTGGTGAGGGAAGCGGTCGTCTCAGTTAATTGCTTAGGAAGACATGCGATACAAAGGGCAAGTGACCGCCCCTCATTAACTCGCAAGAACAGATTGTACCTGCGGGTGACCCACGCGGGAAATCCGAATGGCCTGGGCGAGAGGCATAGCGAGCCATAAGTCCGAAAAGCGCATGACTTGAACAATGCATGGAGAACTAAAACTTGACGATGGCTCGAATTTGGTCGCCAGATGCGGACCTAGAATCTATAAAACACTAAATCAGAAGAGTAGTAACGGCTTTTCGGAGAGATAGCTACTATTCTTGGTTCGATGTTGTTTTCAAAAAATGTGCAAGGCAGATGGGGTGACTTTTATGACCTCGACTAACCTGGCTTACACTTTGAACCGATAATATATTGAAGTCAGACGGTCTCTACCTGCAATGAACAGCGACTAAGGATCGTTAGGTTCACCATGGAATTTCACATGGGTAGATACATACTTTGCATGCATGTATATCGCATATTTACGGCATCCACTTGGCCGCGGGGAAGATTTCTCGCGAGGTTCTTTCAATTCGATACCTGGCGAGTCGTCCCTGGCCGCATCGTGACCTTTGAGCATCGAGGATACGAGCAGTCGATACCGGGACGCCTCTCCTGTTCACCCCGAGAGCCTGGCCGCAGATCATGCTTGTGCGTAAGACGGGCCATGATGTACGAGCTCTCTTCGGGGCTCCACTTTTCTTCCACGAGCCAGATAACCGCGCGCATTATATACTTCCTCACCGACACGATCCTCCACCGTCGAAATAGCCGATCCTCCTCACCCACGCCCCGGATCAACTATTCTGCTTGGATCCGGCCGAACGCGTGTAAGGATGAATGGAAACTAGGTCGGTCGGGCAGAGTTTAATTTTCTGGGCTACCCCGGAATGCTCGAACACGACTATTAATTTGGAGTCTTGTACCCTGTCGATACTTATTACGGCAATCGGATATTAACCCTTTCACCGCCAGCTTTTCCACGAGAAATCCTGTTACGTGGATTACTGGTCCGAGGTTCTTTACTTCTGGCAATTTGTTCCGATCATTTGGCTGTTTCGCTTATTTTTATTGACAAGTGTCCCGCCGTTTTTAAAAAAGCAGACACTTTAAAATTGACCAAATTAAAACAATTAAATAACTCTCGAACCGTAAGATATATCGGGATGAAATTTGCACTACAATTCGTTTAAAAATGATTCTCATCTACTGATAATTATCGTAATAAATACAATATATATATTTTTTCTCGAATTTCCCGCTGTTTTTACAAAAGCAGACACTTTAAAATTGACCAAATTAAAACAATTAAATAACTCTCGAACCGTAAGAGATATCGGGATGAAATTTGCACTACAATTCGTTCAAAAATGATTCCCATCTACTGATAATTATCATAATAAATACAATATATATATATATATTTCCCGCATTTCCCGCCGTTTTTAAAAAAGCAGACACTTTAAAATTGACCAAATTAAAACAATTAAATAACTTTCGAACCATAAGATATATCGGGATGAAATTTGCACTACAATTCGTTCAAAAATGATTCTCATCTACTAATAATTATCATAATAAATACAATATATATATATACATATATATATTTCCCGAATTTCCCGCTGTTTTTACAAAAGCAGACACTTTAAAATTTACCAAATTAAAACAATTAAATAACTCTCGAACCGTAAGAGATATCGGGATAAAATTTGCACTACAATTCGTTCAAAAATGATTCTCATCTACTGATAATTATCGTAATAAATACAATATATATATTTTTTCTCGAATTTCCCGCTGTTTTTACAAAAGCAGACACTTTAAAATTGACCAAATTAAAACAATTAAATAACTCTCGAACCGTAAGATATATCGGGATGAAATTTGCACTACAATTCGTTTAAAAATGATTCTCATCTACTGATAATTATCGTAATAAATACAATATATATATTTTTTCTCGAATTTCCCGCTGTTTTTACAAAAGCAGACACTTTAAAATTGACCAAATTAAAACAATTAAATAACTCTCGAACCGTAAGAGATATCGGGATGAAATTTGCACTACAATTCGTTCAAAAATGATTCCCATCTACTGATAATTATCATAATAAATACAATATATATATATATATTTCCCGCATTTCCCGCCGTTTTTAAAAAAGCAGACACTTTAAAATTGACCAAATTAAAACAATTAAATAACTTTCGAACCATAAGATATATCGGGATGAAATTTGCACTACAATTCGTTCAAAAATGATTCTCATCTACTAATAATTATCATAATAAATACAATATATATATATACATATATATATTTCCCGAATTTCCCGCTGTTTTTACAAAAGCAGACACTTTAAAATTTACCAAATTAAAACAATTAAATAACTCTCGAACCGTAAGAGATATCGGGATAAAATTTGCACTACAATTCGTTCAAAAATGATTCTCATCTACTGATAATTATCGTAATAAATACAATATATATATATTTTTTGTCCGAATCTCCCGTCCGAAACTTTTCTTTATGGTATCATATCTAAACTCCCAATAAAAAAGATAGCACACGCGTGCTTTGGCGAACTCATTGGACTAAAATCAATCTATGTTCTGTTTACATATTCGCAGAAGGTATATTTCACACACTACACAGAGTTTCCACGCTAGCATAATCTTAACACAACCAATTAAACATTGCACGTGTGTGCTATCTTTTTCATTGGGAGTGTAACTTACAAAAAAGTAGTTAAAAGACAGAAAAGTGCGGGGTTTTTGTGCCGTCGCGTCGTTCTGGGTTCGCGATATCGTAGATGGCAACCCTAGGCGTGGACCCAATAACTGTTGGAAGTGTGTGCGAATCGCCGTGTCGCATCGCGTCGCGCCGGGATTCGATTAGCCGGGGCCTGGCCGGATCTCGATCGTTTCCCTAACCGAGTGGTTCTGCCGGAACCAGGAACGACCTAGGCGAGCGGCCGGAATGCGGGACACGATTTACCGCGGTGCAGCAACACGTGCCTGGCGATCACGGGACGTCTTCTGGTCCGCACGGCCCTGTGAAAGCTCGTTTCTCCGAAAGCTTGCCAGCATGGCAACCGGCTCGACTCGGCTCGTCTTTGTCCAGGTCCCGCGATGCGCAGCTGCGTCCCGCGGACGTGCCGGGATTACAGAGGGCTAGCGGCGCGGTTTTCCGCGACAGAAAAGCCGTATCTACAGGTTGCCGGTTTCCCGCGAGGCTTTGCCGCACAGCACCGCACCGTGCCGCGTCGAATTAATTCGTTGTGTCCCGCGAGCGTCGGTCCATCGGCAAACCGGCTGGAAGTAATCGCGACCCACGGTCTCGATGAACTTGTTTCGTCACCGCGCCATTGGAAGTCCAGCCGACGAGATCGCGGTCTCGAAATCGGGCTGCGTTCGCAACGATTCCACTCGATTTCCCCTTCCGCTTCGCCGCAACGCTTTTGTGAGGATTCGATTCGATTCGATCGCAGTCCTCTTTTTTCGACCCGCCTAGGCGATCGACGTTGATCTTGCAAAGGAACATATTAAACGGATGAGAGACGAGTTGCTCAGAGACATTAACCCTTTGCACTCGGAGCTATTTTAACTGCAAAAAATTAAACTATCTTTCCGATCTAGAATATTTCCATTCCTTGTGATTTTTAACACTTTGTAGATATGAAATTGGTATAGTACCTTATACAATAAATAAATGTTTAATAATTGATTAGATACCGATATATTTAAATAGTTTGAACAATATTTTGAATAATGGTACAGCAATTTTTAGTGGTGCCTCAGAGGGGACAACCGAGTGCAAAGGGTTAAGACGGACGAAACTGACTTATAATTGTGTGCGTTTGCCTAGAGGTTAGTTAGAACGTATGTACACGTTCGCTCGGCGCTGTTTAGTGGATACAGATTCAAATGTATCAAGTATTTCGACGTTATTAGTTACTCAAAGAGATAGAATTTGAACTGGGGAGCACGTACCTATATGTACACGCGAAATAGAATGTCTGTCTCTACACTCTGTATTAACTCCGAAAGCCTTTGACCGGTCTAGGCTTGGATTTTGCATGGTTACTCTTTAGGCTACCCCAGAACCGGAATCTGACCGTTCTCCTTTGATTATCAATCCTTCGGTACTTCACGGTAATTCAACTTTAGAACATTATTACACCGAATACATTGTCGTCCGTCAAATGTAATAGCTAATAGTTTCATTTAATCGAGTTTTCATTTATTAAGTTCCAAAGCGTCTGCTCGTCAGAGTAATTCACCAGCAGCGTTGATCAACTGATAATCGTGCAACAAATACGCGAAAGACATTTATCAGATGCACGGTTACAGGATGAAGAGTCGAACTTTCGAAAACGGATAAAGGACCGGCTATTTAGATCAGGGAATATGTTGTCACACAGTGATGGATCGCGAATCGGGATGTATTTATAACGCGAGACAGTTCTGGGCTCGGTGACCGATCGATCACTGCTACCTACGCGTTAGTAAAAGGCATGATAGTAATCAGCCGGTTTCAATCATCGGACCACTGCTCGAACGCATTTTCGCGTCCTCTTCTCCCAATAGTTTTCGAGATATACCCCGTCATCCTAACGTTGGAAACGAACCTGTCCACAGCACTGTCAAAAATTCGTGGTGTCATTTCGCGAACAGACACGTGAAAAATAATCTTTGGGACAATTTATTTTCTATCGCAGTTAACGTTGAGCGACCTTGCATGACCTTCATAAATAGGTCATTGTATTCGTCTTGAAACACTGTACCAGAATGCGAATAGCAAAGCATACCATTTACAAAATTATTTAAATAAAAATAAATTTTTTAAAAACACCACGTTTTTAAAACGGACTAAAAAGTATAAAATAATTTTTCCTAGCCCCCTACAGACTCCTAACCACGTACAGACAATCCTGAAAATTTGTGATTGTGAATTTTTAACTGCTACGCAAATACTTGTAAGATTTAAAACGAAAAACGTTTTTGAATAATGCATTGTCATCCAGTTCTGAGCTATGTTTAAAATTTCAAGCCTCTAGCTCATCGGGAAGTTAGTTTAAAATCAATTGCAAAATTTGCCACCGAACAGACAGACAGACAAACAAACAAACAAGAAAGCGAGCTAATAAAAACGTGGTAAAATTAGTAGTAACATTAGATTTAGAGCGCCTCGATACCAAGTAAGTTTGCTCTGATCCATTTTCTTCAGTCTGTACAATGTATAATATATATATATATATATATATATATATATATATATATATATATATATAATGATCCGTACGCTTCGTATAATATACACCACTGCTCCAACAGATGGTAATTTCGCTTACGAGAAAAATTGTTGTTGTACTATTTGTTCTCACGAGATGATCACGATTTAAATATCAAAAATTTGTCGGATCCACTGTAAAAAAATGCTTACCTTGCTCGAAGATCCGTATTCCAGTCACGATCGACGATGAAAGTATGTAGAAAAGTAGATTTTTCAAGGTTCGGGATCGATCACGTTCCCGCAATATTTCTGACGGTGTGTAGCTGCGCTTTGCCGAGAACGAGAACGGGAACGTTCGCCGGCAGTCCGGCAGTTGAAATTCAAGAAAGAAACCCTTCACCCCACGAAACTCACCACTTCGGGAAACAATGTCCACCCTCGCCGAGGGCTGGGAACACGCGAGAAAGTGCAGCGGCGCGAAAAACTTGCTGGATCCCGGCTGTTGACCGAGTCGAAGCTCGAAACCATGCTAGCGCAGAGTATTCTTACGCGGGCGAAACTTTTCACGAAGCCTTTGAAGTTCGAGGCAGCGAATCGAGGGACCTTGACGTGCCATTTTCAAGTTCTTTGCAGACGCGTGTTACCGTCAGCTTCTGTCTCTCGCCGGATGAAAGAGAAACGGCAGACGTTCAGGAAAAGTCAATGTGTACACATGAATATTTTTCTCGATCGTGTAAGCACACGTACGACGAACCGAGAATTTTGTCTATATTTTCATACTGTAATATAATGTACTACGCATTTTATCCTATTAAATTTAGAGATTTAAACGAAAAGACAAATTTCTTATCGCGACAATCCCGAGACTTTCGGGTCGCTGCATTAGGGGAGTAAAAGACGCAACGTTGCAGACTGTTTTCCACGAATATCCGCCGGCCCCCAATTACACGAAGGCACCGCTGACAGAGATAAACAGTCACGGGATTAAGGACACCATGGCGGGGGCGGGAAAAACGTTTCGCATGGCTCAGTCCTCGTTCCCAGCACCGTGGAATGTGCACCAAATGATAGCATGAGTATGCTACCTTTAATTCCTCGAAAGATACATAGAATTCCGAAATGAAAGACACAGTATCGTAATTGCAAAGCTCTGGCCACAGTGAAGCAACACCGAGCAACTTTTTGTCGTTCTTTGTTGGCTTCTGTTGTTTGCTAAAATCTAAAAGAAGAAGGCAACCAAGAGGCAAGAAAAACCAGGGGCTTAGCTGCGCGTTACAGAGAGAATGAACCTGTTGGGATGTTCTGAAAATTTTCTGCCACTGTGTGTTGATTCATTAGCGTTTTACGTGACGGATTTATTTAAAAAGTCTACTCGGCAACGTTCACTCGCTTTTAAAAGTTCTCATCGTAGTTGTGGACTCTGATTTTTACCAAACAGTTCGTTTTTAAATGTTAACACCAAGGTGTTGATTCTGCATCTATCGAATTAATTGAATGTTGCCCCGATAGTTCGGAGAATACGGTAATGCTACATGCAAAATCGGAGTAATATGAACGACATTATGTATATGATACTGGTTGAATGCTTGACGCTTTAACGCATCGATGGTTAAATAGCTTGATAGTCGAGTAATCCGATACTCGAGTGTTCCGATTGCTCAATTCCCTGCATCTCGATAGTGGAATATTTGGAAACGTGGGGAATTTGATAACTTGATACACTAAAAGATCAATAGCCCGATACTACAATACTCATAACAGCCCGATAAACCAGTAACCTGGTGGTTTGGTGTGTGGATGTTTTTATTACCACTGAATTACGAATTTTGATGGATTTACAAGGAAAACAAGCTGATGCAATTTAGAACAATGGACAGACACAAAGAATTTAAGATTACTCTGCTGTACCATTTTCAACTTGTCAGGATTAATAAAGAAATAATTTGCAATTGACGCAGACAATTTTTAATTTGTCGATGTGTGATCAATGGTCCAACGTAATTTCGACATATTTGCAGTTCTGAAGTCGCTTGTCAACTGAATTTTCAATGTTTGCATTATCAACTTAAACCGATCGGATCGGATCGTTCAACCAAGAGTCGCTCGTTGTAAACGGAGTTTTAAGCAATGCGTTAAAACGCTTAAGCGGAACAAACAGAATCGTTTCGAAAATTTTCGGCGCAGCGAGAAGCACCGATAAATCCTCGCCCTCCAAAAAACGGGGTCGCGGAGATTCTCGGGGGCAGCTGAAAAAAAAATATAAAAAATTCGGAAAACACTTAGAGAGGGAGTAGGATGCACGTGGTGCGCGTGCAGGTCGGTCGACAACGCCAGTTTTATCGTATTGTGTCGCATGGTCCGCCTCGTCCTTCGGTTCGGGCTGGGAAGCGGGTGAAAAGGTGAAGCTTGTAATATTCGCTGAAAGCCTGATGAGCGGCTAGATGGATGATATTCGAGAGGAACTGCTGGCATGACCGGCACAGCGGCGGCGAGAAAGACAGGGAGACACGTATACTGCGGGTAGATAGATAGCCGGATAGATGAGGGAAGAAAGACAACCGCTCGTTTTGTGTCTATTCACTCGCCTGCTCGGCCGTCCGCCATTTCTGCTCGGTTTCGGAACGCGACGCGAAACCACGCGACGTTCTCTCTGCCGTTGTGTCCCTTTTCTCTGCGCACGGGCCGCGATATTGGTCGACTGTAATTGCAAAAGAGGCGACGCATGCTGCACAGCGTCAAAATTTTTTCGAGATTTTCTGTCCCGACCTGTCTAAATTGTGAGGCAATCGGTTACAGTACTTTGAACAAAAATTTAGTTGAGACTTACAATTAGTGTGTGGCCGACTCGACCGCCAACAGAGATTATCCCACTTTCTCTGGTAGGGAGGGGTAAAGAAAAAGGAGTCGCGTCGCGTCGACCGAAAATCGCACGAATACGAAACCAAAGCGGTAAGCGGTGCCTCAAACGAGCTTGATGCGGTGCGTGGAGGCATAAACACTTTATTGGATCAGAGGGCCGAATGGAAGGTAAATATTTGTCGGTGAAACGGCATGTGAAATAGTTTTTCCGCGCGGCGAATAAAAGGCGGGCCGCGAAAAACGGGTCGCGAAAATCGAAAGGGATAATCGAAATTGGCGGCGCGGCGCGGCGCGGTACCGCGCGACTGGTACAATTATCCGGCAATTGCCGGTTTCGCTGTTGGCCCGTTGAAAAAACCACAAATTCCCTTTGTCTCGGCGGCAATCTCGTCGCGTGTCACGTGGAAAGCCGGATGGGATTCCCGGCGCAGTGACGAAACGCGTGCACCGCGTCGACGCGGATTAATGCAAATGCGAGAGATTCTGCACGCTTCCCAGCTCTCGGTCCCTGCTTCCCGCTCGCTCTCCCAGCTTCCAGATTCGAGCTCCCGTTCGATTAAGATCTCGCCGACACCGCCAGCATAGAGATGCGCCGGATTTCGGGGAAACTTCGGACCCCGTGCAACTTGTATGATTGATCATTCCAGTTAAATCTAGAGTACTACCACACGCTAATTACCTTCGAGCGTGTCCCAGCCCCGGAATTATTCGATCGTTTAAGCGTTCGACGGTGATTACCTATCGCCAACCTGGATCCCCTCTCAAGGCGAGTCACGTCTAACATTGCTCGCACCCGATCAAAATTACCGAACGACCTTTGTACAGATTCCTACGTTCGAACGTTCTCGGGACTGTTCTCCTGCTTCACTCGACGCCGCGCCGCGCCGAGGGGATCGGTTATTAATTACTCGACGCTTCCATCGAATGTACACTGCTCTGCAGAATCTTGCCAACCACTTCGAAATCTTCGACAGTTTGCGGATTCAGGGCGGTTTCTGGTCTCGAACCTTGTGCAAATCGATCTTTCTTTTTCTGCGTTGTCATTAGAAATGCGCCAGTTTAACTCTTTCCAGCAATTAATTCGTCATACAACCGTATAGCCTGCACGAAGCTAGGCCGAATGAGAAAAATGTTAAAAGCAACGGTCTTTAATTTTTAAATAATATTTCTCGCCCACTGCATTTTATACTTGGACGCTTTTCACGAGAATTCCGAAGCCATCCGCACGTACCCGGGGACAGTTCCCATTGTTCTTCGGCTGGTTCCTCTTTGACTTATCCGGGCCACGTTTTAGCCCCGAAGAGCATCACCATTAATTCGGATCGAACGTTTAACGTCCGACCGTTTTACGGAACGACACTACCCCACTCCGCGGTGCAATAAAAATCGGAAGAAATACGGGTTGCGAGCGGTACCAATAAGATAAAGTGCCATTCGACGTTATTCACGAGGCGGATAATGTCCCGGAACAGACACTGGGCACTGCTATTTTTATCCTCCTCGGCCGCGAGCATGTCCTCGATTATTATTGACGTCGCGTCGCCTATCTTACAATTATACTCGGCCAATGTTGCGGAGCACCGGGCCCATGTGCAGTGAGAAGCAACGGCAAAGAGAACGTCGCCGATTTCGCAAGTACAGCAGCGCACGGTTAAATTTACATCGATTCGGTGGAGACTCGGGCAAAACGGAAATTTCATGTACCTTTATTATTTTAGTACCAAAACACTATATAAATCGGAATATTGTGTGAGATGATCTTGGTACAGAGGCCTGAGAAGGTCAACTTTGAATTTCTAAATTGGAATTCATATTTTGCATTGTATAATGATTACGGCGGGCATCTAGAGCGTTTTGAAGGTTCTATACTTTTAAATAATGCAATTTCTCCTGTGCGTTATGCCAGCAAGAATAACACAAAATAAAAAATATAGGTAATTTAAAAATTCCGAGACACTTGCCCTCGGAATTTAAAATGGGACACTGCGTATCCGTTGTTCGATCTATCCGTGCCGATCGAGATTCTCGAAAGGCTCGCGGCGGCACACAGTGGGGTATTTGGCCAGAAAAAGTGGAAAAAACTATTGTAGCGTTATTTATAGGCTCAAGGTTACATTATTATATATCGTTGGATTCGTCTTAAGATCAGCTACAACATTATGAATTCCAAAATACATTTTAGTATCTAAAAAATCAAATTTACCTCAATTTTTTGAAAAAAAAAGTTATTTTTCAACTTTTATATATTGAAATTTGTAGACGTCTGAATATTGTTCCCCTTTTGTTCGAAACATTTTTTTCTCAGATTATCGAGAACGAAGAAGGGATTGATCTTGATCGATAATACTATCCTTTACTGAAATAATAGTATTTTTTCGCGGCGCTACGGTTCGATCAGTTCTACATTAAATTATATCTGTTGGCACGAAAAGAAAGGTGTCGTGTTTCGTTTATTTTCGACCCAAAATCTAGCAAGATTCTAGTTAACCAGAGAAGGAACTAGAATCTTACTAGATTTTGGGTCGAAACATGGGTTTGCGCGGTTTCGCTTAATATCCTTACATATTTGAGCAAATTTTGTGCTGATTGAGGGCTCATTCGAAAGAGGAAGGTTCACCGCATGGTGCTCTGGTCATCATAGCAGTCAAAAAGTCTTTTAGAGACAGAAAAATGCATTGAAACCTAAAAACCAGGTTTTTATCCTAGATTTTTACTCTACTTTGGACACTAATATTATTAGATATAAACATAATCTCGTTAACCTCATGACCAGAGCACCATGCGGTGAACCTTCATCTTTCGAACAAGCCCTCAATCAGCCCAAAATTTGCTCGTATAAGGACATTAAGCGAAACCGCGCAAACCCATGTTTCGACCTATTTTTCTAGTAAGATTCTAGGTATTTTCTAGTTACAAATCGCGGGTATACTAGCCCCTTAAGAACGCCAAGCGCGCCTTAAAATCTCTCGACTTTCGATGAAGTTTATAACTTCACGGGTGTATAAATAGAAAAAAACAATATTGCAGCCTTATTCTTCAGACCTTTAACTACAACAAACAACAAAAATTTTATGCCATACGCAAAAATTTAGAAATCGACTTTTTTCCACTTTTTCGGACCAAATAGCCCACTGTGCGGCGTTCCCGCGATGCGACGACGGGGAATGATTTCGATTCAGCGTGCACGAAGCCTGATCCGTCTATCAGAAACTTGTCATCGGTAATAAAGTTCCGGTGGCCGCCCGGGACTTAGAGGCATCGTAACAACTTAAATTACCTCCGGGTTCGATTACGAGGCGGCCACGCACGGGTCGAGTCGAGCTTTAGCCAACCGGGAGCATAGAACCTTTAATTCCACACCGTTGGAATAATTTTCACGCGACATTTCGAACGGCTGGCCGGCGCTTATCGTTGCCAAGATTGAAAGACCGTCGATCGATCCGGGGATTCGTTCGTTTAAACTCGGCTTATCGGTTTCCGGTATTATATCGCGAGTCTCTGATGCCCCGCTGATAAAATAACACGGATGGCAGATCGCGACAACAGATATCCAGTTAATATCGACTACGAGATTCGTTTAAGCACAATCATGCGGGATCATACCACGTGGTTCTTGAAAAACTGCCGTTCGTGATTTTCCCGCGGTTATATCACGCACGACCGCGTGATATAATGAATTAGACGGGGTTTTTTGCAGTCCGTTCGTGACTCGATCGAGGTCTCGAGAAAAGGAAAAGTTGATTTGCCGTTCGGCTAATAAATATCTATGGTTTACTTATCATTGCTGCACTGCCGGTTCTGTACGTTTGTTACACATGCGAGTTTGTTTAATTTTATGCAGTTAAAAGTTGGTACCGTTGTTCTTTCCGAGGAATGTTTTACTTCAAACCGAGTTTCATGGAGCATGTTATACAATTTCTGTTTTATCCGGATTCCGTGATGTTGACGGTGTGTTAATTATGTAAGGACTGTGAATTTCGTAAAATTTGGCATACATTTTACACGTGCATAAAAATTGTACGACTTTTTAAAATACTTCTTTACTTGAAACATTGGTACGATTTTATGGAACCAGTGACAGAGCTTTACAAAATTTTTCTTCCATGCACCATCTACCATGCACGGATTAACAATTGCAAGCTTTGCGAAGGGTATTTAGTATTCTGAAGATTTTATACGATTTTTGATATTTTAATTCGGTTAAAAGTTTGCATGTTTTAAGATACCATTTATAATATTTTCCTCAAAGTTTTATAGAACCTCAAATAGTATTTTATAATGTTTCTTTCATCGGTATTCGGAGAAAAATTATTGAATAAAAATTTATATTTCTACGAACTCTAAAAATAGCGTAGAATCTGGATAAAAATAGAAGGTGAACGAATTGAGTCTCAGGTTCTCTTTGTAATGAATTTCTAGAGAGGGAGAGAGAGTGTGTGCCAGTGTGCGAGTGATACAGGTCAATGGTGGGAGCAGACGATGGAGGGTGTGAGCTTCGGTTCGCAGTATGGAGAGAAGGAACGGAACAGTGCAAGAAGGGTCGTAAAATTAATGCAAACGTCGCGGAGGCTAGTGACAATGAACGACTCGGATACAATTGGTCCAAAGCTTCCGTAACGACTGTTTATTCTATGATTTACGTTAATGAACCTCTAAAGTTAATGAGGTCGTTCGCGAAACACTGCAGGACCGGAGAGCGGGATTAGAACGGGGGTGACTGAAGTATCTTCGTGCCGTTTCGTCGGCGTTCGTTCTTACACAGAGGCTCGTGTCTATTAGCGACTTTGTACCGTGTAATATTTAGTTGCGAGGGTCGGGTTATAATATTCTAGCTACTTGAAGTCATCAATTAAAGTAAGATCATTAAAACCCTGGCAAAAATCAGATTTGATTTTGTTATTGGACCTTGAGTAAGTTCTCGCTGTTTCTTTTACAAAATAAAAGCTTTATTTAAATTATAAGGAACAAAAACATTTTATTCAAAGTATTGCCCATCACTAGCCACCACTTTCTCCCATCTTACTGGCAGTATATGAATTCCGCGTCGGAAAAACGACATGCCTTTTGAGGCTATCCAAGAATAGAACCATTTTTTAGCTTCTTCGTAAGAATGAAAGCGCTGATCAGCTGGGCCATGTGCCATCGAACGGAATAGGTGAAAATCAGAAGGGGCTATGTCAGGTGAATACGGCGGATGGGGTAGAACTTCCCATTGAAGCGTTTCCAGGTAGATTTTCACTGGTTTTGCAACATGAGGCCGAGCGTTGTCATGTAGCAAAATCACTTTGTCGTGTCTCTGCTCGTATAGCGGCCGTTTTTCTTTTAAGGCTCGACCTAAACGCATCAATTGAAGTCGATAGCGCTCCCCCGTGATAGTCTCATTCGGTTTGAGCAGCTCATAATAAATTACACCCTGCCGATCCCGCCAAATACAGAGAAGAAGCTTCGAACCATGGATATTTGGTTTTGCAGACGATGTTGATGCATGGCCGGGATTACCCCACGATTTTCTACGCTTTGGATTATCGTAGTGTATCCACTTTTCATCGCCAGTCACGATGCGGCGCAAAAAACCTTTTCTTTTCTGCCGTTGAAGCAGTAGTTCACACGTGAGAAAACGCTGTTCGACGTCTCTCGGCTTCAATTCATATAGTACCCAATGCCCTTGCTTCTGGATCATTCCTAAAACTTTTAAACGTTTCGAAACAGTTGACTCATCTACTTGTAATGTTTTTCCAAGTTCTGCTAGCGTCTGACATCGGTCTTGATCGAGTAATTCCTCCAACTTTTCGTCTTCAAATTTTTTCGGTGCGTCAGAACGTTCTTTATCCTAGTTCAAATTAATTATTTTTGAAGCGTCAAAACCAGTCTCTGCATGTCGTATCCGACAAAGCATTGTCACCATAAGTCTCAACAAGAATTCTATGTGCTTCAGCTGCAGATTTCTTTTGAATAAAGTAGTGCAATAAAATTCCCCGCGAATACACTTTATTTGGCACAAAAGTAGACATTTTCAGAACTAAGAAAAAATTACTTTCTTTACACTAAAGTGAACTAACATACACTGAAATTTAAGGTTAGATACACTACTGTCTTGCATGTGTGTTATCTTTCGAAATTCCACGAACGGGGTACTGCTACTGTCATCTTTGAAGAAACTTATTCAAGGTCCTAATAGATTCTCTAGTGTTTTTGTAATGTAGCAATCAACACGTTAATAAATCAAAAGATAATATTGAAAGTGACTAAACACGTTCGAACCCCGCGTAATCGCATAGTGACCGGCAAAATGGAATCAGTTTGCAGTCGAGAATGAATTGTAGATGACATTTCCGGGTGGTGGATGATTTTCAATTGGTCGATTGTTTCATCGGGGTTACGAGATGCAAACAGCTGCCCTCAAAGACGAGTATGCTCCGTTAAGGACGGCGCAGCCCTTCACCATCGTCGAGCCGTCCCTATCATCACGTTGGCTGGTTGTTAATAATACGAACGATAGGGTTCGTTGCCACGTGAGCTCGAAATACGCAATCTCGCTCGCTGGTACGTCTTTCATAAACGCCGCTTTGTGCCAGTTTGCCGAACAGTCGTGGCGGCAGCAATATCAGTGCGTTATGTTATCAGGACGCAGTCGGTCAACGAGCCTTCGTGTAATAATCACGTAACACCGGTTGCCTGGTTGATTGATTTCTTCGGGTCGATGGGAACTAGGCCGCGGCAATGACTCAGACATCAACTCCTCCTTGCTCACCCCTTGCCGTGCCATTTTCTTTACTGTTGCAGTGATTTCAACTTCTTCGTCCCGAAAAATCTCATAGAAAAGACAAGAAACGGGTCAAATGTGCCCTCAAAACCAAATTGATTTTTTTTCATCTCAATTTACCGCACGTGCAATTGCCGCGTGAGCATAATTTTATAAAATGTGCTCTAATCTTCTTGTTCTGCTTAATAAGCAGAAATTACTACAAAATAATAAACTTCCCAACATTACACGAGAATTTCCGCTTAAGCGCGATCCCGTTTCCCGTTTAATGACGCGAGGGCTTTAATTCTTGAAGGATTTTCCGGCATAAAAGCTTAACATCCGACTGAACAATCGTTCATTATTTCCGCCATGAAATGGAGAGCGGTCTGATATCAAAACGGAGCAGCCGCGGGATCGAGTTCAATTAAGCAGTCGGCCGGGGGCTTGAAAGATTTATTCAGGTTTCCTCTTGGCAGGAAAACACGGGGAAAAGCGTCGAGGATCCGCGACTATAAAAGTTGCGATTATGAGAGTTCACGGGGCGCTGGAAAAAGCATCGGAACACTTGCGGAAAAGGCTTTCGCGCGTAGTCTAACGAGCTGGAAGCGCCGCAGTCCCGTTTTCGCGACACTCGACGGTGCGTTGATGCTTTCCTCGCGGCTCGAAGGTGCGGGGACCGTTGCGGGGAACTGTCCCCCGGAAAGAAACGAGCGCGCCGGCAACGCGGCAGTAATTAATTTTAATTAGAAATAACATACGCGGTCGGCCGTCGCCGTGCGTTTCCGTACACTCCACCATTTCTGTACAAAATCCACCCAAGTATCGACAACTGCTAGAACACCTTCGGCAGGTTTTATAAAAATTAAAAAGTCTCTAGGTTAGATCCTATCAAGGATCCTCGGAGATCTTCTAATTCTTAGAACGCGTTCAGATGTGATTGAGTCGTTTCTAAATCCTCCTCTGTCGTTTTTAAAACCTACTCTGAAGATTCTGCTAGAACCTGAACTATTCTGTGATTGATCAAGGATCATGAGTGCTAACTGCGCTTTCTCAATGGACCTGGAAGATCCTCCATTTCTGTAAAAAGTCCTCGGACTTTCAGGATAGACAAAAATTAACCTGAACCTGATCGAGTAGTTTTCGCTGGTGCCGCTGATTGAGAGCAGCCTTTATTTCGACACAATCGCGGAACGTCAACAATCGCTGGGGTATGCAATCGGCGCACGTAGGTTCCTCGATCAAGCCAGTGGATTTATAGGCGTTTTATGACAGTCGTCCCACAGCTCCGGATGCAGCAGTCTTCACCAGTCTGTTTACGACGTCACGTTCGAAAACCATTTATGCGAGTGTAGCGCGGGTCGCCGATCCCTTTAATGGAAAACGTCGCGGCCGTGGTTCCGGGCCTCGTTTTTCAGAAGAGAGACACACCGAGACGTGGCAATCCACGTCCCTCGCGGGACAAACTACATTTTCAAGTATCCGGGCACCTGGACGGCGTTTCCAGGAGAAGGGACCAGGTGAGAGACAACATCGTATGTGTCTCGCCCCGAGACAGGCATGATTATGTCGTTCCAGACACGGCGCCAGTCGTTTCCGTTGTCAGAACGTGAAACGAATCACCAGTGACGAGAAACACTCTGCATTTTCTTCAAGGAAAGACGGAAACCTCGGATCAGCTACGACCACCCGCAATGAGTCCTTAAGTAGTATACCCTCGATTTTCAACTAGAAAATCAGAAGGCCAACGTCTGTGCAAAAAAAGAGTTTGGTAACACTGAGAAACACGCACTGTCTGATGTAGACGAGATGGCGTTGCTTGCTATTTCCATATACTTAGGTAACTCAAGACATAAGCTGTACATCTTTATTTTATATTTTTGTATTATAACACGTAACATATATCTATGGATCAATAATGGCCTAGGATATTATTAATAAAGAAAAAATATCAATATTACGGTATAGTAGCGCATTAGTCCTCCTGACTGGGCGCCATCTCTTCTAAACTGGCTGAATTAAATTTGGCTCTAGCTTGCTCTGGACTCTGTCTTGATGAACGTAATATGGGGAAATGTGGATGCAATTACGCCATTTCGTTTTGTGTCCTCATTTGAGCAAATTTTGGGCTGGGTGAGGGCTCATTCGAAAGAGGAAGGTTCACCGCATGGTGCTCTGGTCATCATAGCAGTCAAAAAGTCTTTTAGAGACAGAAAAATGCATTGAA
>CM052289.1:5562537-5573202 GCA_028455765.1 Lasioglossum oenotherae
GTGGATTACTCGTTCGAATCGATAAATATTTAATTGTTATTTCTCCGAAACGGATAGACTTTTTAAAAAAATTTTTTTTTTGAATAATGCATTGTCATCCAGTTCTGAGCTATGTTTAAAATGTCAAGCCTCTAGCTCATCGGGAAGTTAGTTTAAAATCAATTGCAAAATTTGCCACCGAACAGACAGACAGACAGACAGACAAACAAACAAACAAGAAAGCGAGCTAATAAAAACGTGGTAAAATAAAATGAGAAATGTGATGGGGGTCAGTTGCCAATGCTTATCCTGTTAGACCCTTTATTTGCAAGTGTGTTGGAACGGGTTTCGTTGCGGATCTGATGAAATGCATTCGAAAGCAGCGAGCTCGCACAGGTACGAAGTATTTTCGGAACCCGCGGGTACAGAATCGGCGTGCCCTTATATGCAGGCTGCCCGCATCGAAGGGATTATTTCCAGCGCACACGTGTCCACCGTAATCGCAATTTCCAGCATGAAGTCCAATCGCATTTTCGCGTCCACTCGACGCTCGAGGATTTAAACGCGATACGAGGCGTCGCGTCGCGTCGCGGCGCAACGTAGCGCGTCGCCGTTCGCGTCCCCGTATGAATACGAATTACTCGCCGTGAAAGTGGCGAAACGTGAGCGAGCTGCGAGCAAAAAGCCACGGAAAGAAGACACGCCGAGCGGCCGGCGAATGCAAAACCGCGGAATATAAGCTGAAAGAGACGCGTGGAACAACGCGCAGCGGGACGACATTTACGGGACTCGCCTTCTCGTTTCACAGGGTGCATCAAGCTGCATTGACAGCAGTCGCCCGAAACTCGCACACTTGATTCAGGCCAGAGGTCCCAACAAATGGCATATTTTTAGGAATTTGTCGCGAACAGGCAAATGCGCTGAACCTTTCGGAACTTGAAGGGTACTTCGTTTAACATTACGACGAGTAAACAAATTTTTACGATAACAAAATTATGATGAATACTAAAGACATAGAATAGACGTATAATCTACAGGATTATACAACAAAAAAATACAAAATTTCTTTTGTATCAACCCTTATTAAATAATATCATCCTTTCTGTCGACAGAAGACTAACTTGAAAGTAGAAGGGATGAAGCATGAACGGTCTTTATCGTATTCGGTGCAGTTACAATTATTGAGTTGACACATAAGTTCGTTCGGTTTTTTACAGTGGAATAAATCACAAAAACCAAACGAACTTATTTGCCAACCCAATATTAACTCCTCTGGCAGCGGAAAAGTCATTTCGAAGTAAAAGCGATAAGCTAATCATGATTCTTATCGTGGATGTTACAAGGATCTCCAATGGTGAAAATATTAATTCAAGAGAAGGAGCGACAAAGCAAAGATGATTTCTATTATATCTTCGTTCCGTCGCGAATATTATCAGCTCCTCCGGCGACAAAAAAAAGGTTGGTCTCGAAGCGGAAATGAAAAAGGCGAATGCGAGCTCCCTTATACTCGCTTCGCAGGGAACGTTATTAACTCTTTCGCGTTCGAAAAGTTCGAGAAAATTCTCGAATAGGCGCGAGAAAGTAAAAACTAATTGTATTTCCGTGATATTAGTGATTATTCCGATCACGAGCGAACGCGCGATAACTTATTTTTCACCTTCGTGTTGTTCGGACTGGTACAAAATAAGTAATATTAATCTCAGTATCTCCGTTCGCAACCTGCTGATAGCGATACACGTTTTATTCTCTGATATTGAGAGATTCTACTCGATCGCTTGAAGTTCTTCGACCGTGTCGCGCTTCCTCTCCGATCATACGTATCTCCCTCTTTAAGATGTTCGCTACCAGAGTTCGTTTCGACAGCAATCTTCGTATCATTTGATTAAATCTTGCTCCTCTTGTTCAGAATTCTGGAGGAAATTTATTCGCCTGATTTAAAACGCTTAATATTAAGGCTTAATTAATAAGAATCATGATACCACAGTGATCGGTACAGTTAGTCTAGTATGTACACAGAGCGAAGGTTAAAGTGAACGGAACGAAAATCATCTATCGGCCGTTAACCACCGGTTTATGGAAACGGATTGACGATGGGATTGTAAGTAAATTATCGACGCGGCCATGACGGCAGCCGTTCGCCGGCAGCTGCTATAAAACCCGTGCCAATAATATGAACTAATGATTATCCCAATGACGTATGAATATGCATGCAGCACGACGTTAACCTCTCTCGACCGTCTCGTTTCGGTAGTTGCCGCGGACGTGGCCTGCGCGAGAGACCGTCATTGCTTTACCGTGCACGTGTGAACAGTGAACCGCAACTGTTCACTTGCACGATGGACAAAGCTATGGCTCTGTCTGCACAGTATAACAATCTGATGGACTCGACGAGAACGAGAGAGAGAGAGACAGAGAGAGAGAAGGAGAGTGCTCGGCGAGTTACCGCGCGAATAAATCACAGAAGAGTCTCGTGCACGCTCGCAGCGCGTCGCGTCGCGTCGGCTCGCACTGTATTTTATCGCTTTAACACCGGACCTCGTTAAAACTCGCAGAATCTCTAATTTTTTAATCGAAATTGTGTCGCTGGTGGATACAGCTTCCGAATCACAGCGACTTTCTCGTCCCACCACCTTAAAGTGTTTTCATTCAACGCTCCCTCATTACTTTGCCGCGGTCTTTGTAAACCGCACCAAAAGTTGCAAAGTTCCGCGCAGTCTCCATTTCATTCGATACACGTTACGCGTAATAAACAGGAGATGTTGCCGCTTCAACTGCACTTTTGTTAATTTTCACCGGTTAATTTTTTCACCGGTATGTAGGAGCCCTGCTAGAATGTCGTTGTAACCATTGTTACCAGTTTTAATGAACGGGCTGCTCCGGTGATATCTTCATAACGTAAACGATATTCAGGAAATATTAGGACCCTACGAATTGTGGAATCCTTCTTACAGTTTTCGCTTGATAACGATAAAGTCACTTTTAGTGCTCCGTAATCCTAGTTCGTTGGTGGCTGCTTCCAGCGACCTCCGGAGAACATGCAACAATTTATTGCAGCCAACAACATTTACCGTGTCCGAGGACGAAGGCTGGATCGCTGACGACGCTGACGCGGTTCTGAACATTCCGGAATCTCGTCAGCGGACCCGAGTCCGTATCGAGCTCCAATTAACACGGTAACACGGTTTATAAACCATCCGCCATCGGTCAGATAAAGTTTCGCGGCACGCTTAAGGATGGAACTTCCGCGGAACGAGAAGCTCCGGCGTTAATTACTTTCGTCACCCTTCGTTACCGCCGCGGCGGCCTCTCGTCGTCTCGCAATAAAACGAGCGAACGAACATCGGCGTAACAACTCGTTAGTCGTTCGCTAGAGAAACGGAGATTCGATTTCAACATTTTCCACCGTTTTTTTCATTCTCGCTGCTCCTCGAACATCCAATCACAAGAGTGCAGGATTCGAACGAAGTCATCGATGCGCGGCCGATGTGTAAAGGCGAATTTAAACTTCCACAATGAATATGAGAGTTCGGAGTATTTGTATTGCTTCAATGATCGAACTCAATTCACTGAGTTCTCAAAATGAAAAGACAGTATTGAACATGAATTAATAAATAAACTAGAATAGACTTTTAACACGCTGACTGCCACGCGTGTTTACAACAAAATCCCCGTCAGGCCACCCGTGCCACTGTAAGATGCGTGCACTGCTACCGCATGTCTGTTTACATTTCTTCCGGTTCTTTCTCACCCTGATATCTGCTACGATCCTCACTTATCACGTTATTACTCTGCACGAGCAGTTGTAATCTTTGCCGTGTACTGAGTAGTACAATTTAATATACGATTTTTAAAAAAATTCTACAGTATTATTATCTCCTGTCAAATATTTATCGAAATATGTTCGGAAATCCTTTGGAAGGAGTCACGGAAGTAAGGGGGAAACGGCCCGATGAGAACTTTTGCTGTCACCCGAATACGGGTGACACGGCAGTCAACGTGTTAAAATTAAAAAAAAATTTTTTTTAAATAAATAAAATATAAAAATGAAATATATATAATTACGGTTGTTTAAATTGCATTGCTGAATGAACATCTTTCGAAAAAAAACTAAAAAAACTGAAAAACTACTTGACCAAAATGGACCAAAATCTAATCAGCTCTAAGTTACAGCGGGGCACATCGATTGCATCATTCATCATCCTGATCGCGTTGTTACTTTTTCTGAAAACGTTAACGAAAAATTTGATTACATACAAACGGACATACGCACACATACACACACACACACACGCATACGAAGATTTAGCTGAAAATAGTCTAAAATGACTGCAATGACCATGAAACGTGAAGATCTGCTAAAAAATCGAAAATCGATTTTCGGGGTCATTACAATAACTTCCCTATAAAATCGGGAAGTTAACTCGTCACCTGCGGTTTCATTATGGGTGAATGTATCAATCAATTCTATGATTCCTCATTGCAAATTCTTTTCAATCACAGATATGAAAATTTACAATGAGTCATAAATAAATTGTTTAAATTAGAACATATTTATGTTACAAACCACTAGAAACGAATCCTGCGTTGCTCACAAACACACACACACACACACACACACACACACTTGCTTTGGATAACACTGTCCAACAAATTTCCACTTTTTTTATGATTTCAATATACTGTTGGGTCCTTCTTATAGTCTTTTGCTCTGATTCCGCATCTGTCCTTAATTTTTCTCCTATACGCACAGTTTTTGAAAAACATGGCTTTGAAAAGAAACATATTTTTCAACTTTAAACAAATATTGTGATGTTATTACAAAAGATATTGAATTGTTCTACACAGCAAAAGATTCTGTATTCGGGAAAGTCTACAGAATCTTTTGCTGTGAAGAACAATTCAATATCTTTTATAATAACATCACAATATTTGTTTAAAGTTGAAAAATATGTTTTTTTTCAAAGCCATGTTTTTCAAAAACTGTGCGTATAGGAGAAAAATTAAGGACAGATTCGGAATCAGCGCAAAAAACTCTATAACAAGGACCGATCAGCATATTAAAATCAAATTTGGTGTTGGACAGTGTAATCATTCTAAATGGAACACAGATGAAATGAATTTTTATACGTATCATTGTGGACGAATCTTCCGGGGTGTACGTCCAATGTGAGAATTGTAAATTCCCGTTTAGAGCGCCGATACTATCTGTTATCGGTTCAGGTGTATTAGCGATCGTAAAACAGCGTCGCGGTGGAAATTTAATTAGCCTGTAATAGCCGGGCGCATCGTAACACTTCGCTGCGAATTTTTATCGCCGGGACACGCGGGTTAATTTAATAAACGAACGTCCCGTTCCCGCGGGGAATTAATAATCCGGAAAATGCGGAACGCAACTCGCGCGTGCGCGCACGCTAGGGATTATATTAATTAGCCGCAATTAAAATACGGCCCGCGGACCTAGACGTTTCCCCGACGACGACCAGCTCCCCGTGAAATCGAGTTTTTAACGCTCCACGGACAGATTCGAATCGGTGCCCGGGTCTCCTCGTTCCGGTGATTCGACACAGTTGTCCGGATATGCTGCGCATTCATCCGCGCGTCGTGCTCGCAATTATTCGCGCGGAATTTATGCACCGCGCTCCAAAACAGTTCCCGAGCGTTAGGGTATGTCGAGGAGCGGTGGGCCACTTTGCTTCGAGACATCGGAGCATTGTACATTTTATCGATTATTATTTATTCAAAACCGAGTGTGAAAATAAGTTGCCTTTGGACCTCTAACAGGAATGAGAGTAATCATTATTTTTGATAACACTTTGACATGGACAGAAGATAAATAAGAGAAATTAAAATAATCCCGATGATCGATCGTAAATGTTAAATATTTAATTTAATGATGCTTTCGGCGCTATCGTTTCGATCACTTAGTAAATCTAGCAATTTTGCAAAAAACTTTTCTTCTTTCCTAATCGTTTCGGTTCAGTTTTGAACCTTTTTCAAAGGAAAAATTTGCGTCTACAAGACAAATTTACATTTTATAAAAGATATGTAGATGATATTCTTACTTGTTGGAAATCTGATCAAGTAAGAACGTTGGTTGACACCTTTAACAATTAACAATTAACTATTAAGTGAGACAAATTATTTTAGAAATATCTTTGCACCGACACTTGCAACATTCCAAAAGGAAGTGACGGGATCAGAAAATTTGTAAATCCATCTGTGGAAGCTTGAGAGGATGTAACGTGAGGCAAGCGTCCGCAAGGCGATATCGGCGACGTGGGATATCAACGCCCGGACTTGATATATCAACCAATCTTCCTTCACCGCGTCCGGTGAAATATGACTCGGTGTCCGCTGGGACCAGCAGCGTCGACGGCAATTGCAATTTTTATGCACCGCCGGATAAGATCGTTCGCTTCCTCTTATGTTCGAGTGAACACGCGCCATCGCCGCCGAAATCGAAACCGGCGTACTCGATCAGCGTTCATTCGATTACGGATATTAGCGGGCGCGTTAATGGAGCTCGTTCGTTTCCGCGCGAGTACGTCGGAGGGGCTTCAACCCTTTTCAACAGGGGGTTACAACCCTCCGGAAACATCCTGCGTGATTTATTCATGAAAGGGATCGCTTCGACAAATAAAGTGCTCATTTCGGGCTATCAGTGTGTCCAGAAACACGTCACTCTATTTGTACGAGACCACATTTATTTTTTATATCAGACAGATGATACTATTCTTTATTAAATTGCAAGTACTCATCTTTGTTTGTTATGTCACACATAATTAAAAAATGCACACATTTTGATCCGCACATCTGGATCATTATCAAAATTGAATTTTGTCCAGCTGGATCGTGAAAATAGATCACTGTGTCGCGCCACGGCTAGAAATAATGAAGGAAGTTCCCGCATGAATACATTGTCGCTCAGAAGTTTCGAGCACGTTTGCTTTTACGTAAACAAACGGGAAACTTCCGTACACATGGCTATCCGGCCCGTCGCGAACGCTAAATATGAATACTTCGACCGACGTACATTTTATTACAAAATTTATCAGCCAACGTCCGCGTTTTCTCGAAACCCGTTCGAACGTGCTCGTTGATTCAACTTTAATGAAACTGCGTTCGCTCGACTATACAGAGTGATTCGGCTGAGTGTGCCACATGAATTACTTGTGAATTATTTGCTATATGAAAAAAATACCTGAAGCAATAGTTTAGACTTTGTAAATGTGTTTTCTCGTTATCGATCGTATGTATTGGCAATCAATTTTTCAATGTTTTCGGCGCTACGGTTCGATCCTTGTTACGAAACAAGATTAATTATTTGAAATTGCGTCTGTAACAAAATTATGTTGTAAACTTGTTGAAAAAACAGAATTTATTCAATGAATTATTAATGTAAAATGATTTGATATTATTTCCAAATAACAAACTTACTTGCTTTGTGAAAGAATGAAAATTTTTAAGTGTGTGAATCCTGTATTACACGTTGATAACATCAACATCGTTGATAATGTTTGAATAAATTAGCAAAACTGCTTTGTTTCGTAACAAGGATCGAACCGTAGCGCCGAAAACATTTAAAAATTTATTTTAGACTTTGTTATCGATATATAAAAATCACCTTGGGTTTCATTGTTGTAGAAGGTATATTTTGATGTTGTGGTGCAAAAATAGTTACACTTTTGCAAAATAAAAATTGATTACATCAACTGCAACAAACAAGGGACAAGCGAACATTTTTTTCATTCTCTAATGACGTTTATAAGTTGCAACGAGAGAGTACATTGATGTTCTTAAATTTTTAAAAGCTGTCCTCTCTTTCAAGTGGTTGTTTGGAGATCTTATCTTATGTTACTCAAGTTCGTTTGCATCTTCTTGTACTTGAATAGAAATTAAATTTCACAACGATCAGTTTATGGAATGACATGCTAACTCGTCAGTCGACAACGCCAGCAATGTTTTATATTCATCAACTCCTTTAAAACGAGAAAGAATTATCTGTTCATTATACGTTCATTGTAAAATAACACTTCGCCCCGAACCGTGAAAAGAGCAACATTCATACATATTCATTAAACCCAGTTTAAAATCTCCGGCAGGAGCCTGGCTCGATATTATAATACAAGGGGTTGCTAACTAAGTACTCCGTAATGATCTTAATGAACTTACGATGCAGTTTAAGTTTAGTCTATTTACCTTTTCCATACTCCGTCCAGTCTAAACAGCTTACGATGATGAAGTTGCACGTTTATTATTGGAACATGTATACTCTCGTCGCATTATTCCATTATATATATATTCATCGGAAGTACATTCCATCAAAAGTATGAAAGCATTAAGACGAATTTAATTACTGCTCGTTCATTTTCGCCATAACTTTTAATTACTCGCATATTGAAATTTAGTGTTTCAACGTTTCAAGCATGAGCAAAGGTGTCGACCACACTAGCAAATATTCATTTTGCATTAAATTAGTTATTTCATTGTATACAAATTTAAAAATAATTTAATTTATTAGGACCTTGAATAAGTTCTCGCTGTTTTTTAACAAAACAAAAGATTTATTTAAATTATAAGGAACAAAAACATTTCATTCAAAGTATAATACATATAGTATAGTATATTCGAGTAATTCCTCCAACTTTTCGTCTTCAAATTTTTTCGGTGCGCCAGAACGTTCTTTATCCTCAAGTTCAAATTCATGATTTTTGAAGCGTCGAAACCAGTCTCTGCATGTCGTATCCGACAAAGCATTGTCACCATAAGTCTCAACAAGAATTCTATGTGCTTCAGCTGCAGATTTCTTTTGAATAAAGTAGTGCAATAAAATTCCCCGCAAATACACTTTATTCGGCACAGAAGTAGACATTTTCAGAACTAAGAAATAATTACTTTGCTTCCACTAAAGTGAACTACCATACACTGAAATTTAAGGTTAGATACACTACTGCCTTGCATGTGTGTTACCATTCGAAATTCCACGAACGGGGTACTGCTACTACCATCTTTGAAGAAACAGCGAGAACTTATTCAAGGTCCTAATAATGTCCTGTAAAAGAATTCTCTTTGAAAAAGAAATTGTTCAATTGCGACAACCTAATAAACAGCGTCTCCGAAGGTTGCAGCCTGATTGCGTCAGGAAGGCGTTTTGATTCGACGCGGAATCGGTCGATTGGATCGGCGATGGAGATTAAAGTCGTGCATAACCGCTGATTCAGAGGGAAACTGAGCCGAAACTTGGCGCATCATTGAGGCGGTTTGTGTTCGCGTTCGCTGCACGGCAACCGGAAGCTCGATCGTTTACAGGCGAGTCTCGATTTACATTGGCGCGTTGGTATGCTCAAATATTATTCACTGCTGTACTTACGAATATACGTTGAACACGCTGTGTTCCATGTGCGTGTGTTTGGTTTACGCTCGAGTCGAGTGCGCCGCGGTCTGATTGTTTCTCGTCGAGCGCCGGGTCCTCGTGAACCGAGCCTAAGGATGCGGTGAACCAACCTGAGAGAACACCCTCACTCTCTCTCTATTCCTTCGCAACGGTAAATTGTCGAACTTAGGAAGAACTTGGCCCGATGCCCTTACTTCGGTAATTAATCGCGACGCGGAATCGGCCGCGAGAGAGTTTCGATTGTGAGCGGAGGGCTAATAACGAGTCGGCCCCTATTTGATGCGAAACGATGTCCATTTCCCATCGCACAGTTTCGTATTTCCTCTGAAAGCATCAAAATCCAAAATATCTAGGTGCACGGTAGTGCACCAGCCAAGTTCTTGCACTACCACCTTTTGCACGAAACAACTTCGCCGTTTTTTAGAGGCTTATAACTCGGCACTGGAGGCAGATGGAGAGATGTAATTTCGTACACTTGTTAAATGCTATCATGTCTCAATATTGACAAAACATTAATGTTCCAACATTAGTAGGTTCCGAGATATAGGACCTCAAAAATCGCTAAATTTGTCACTGACTGACTGACTGACTGACGGATCATCAAAACCTTTTGGGTACTTCCCATTGACCTACAAGCTTGAAATTTGGTACATAGGTCCACCATAACAAACACTCAAAGGAATAATTATCAAAGTTTGAAATTTTACACCTTAAAGGGGTTGTATTGAAAAAAACATTACGAAATAGGTACATAGGATAGAACATAGCAGCATAACATATATATAAGTACATAAGTATACGTTTTATTAGCTTCGAGGTCGCAACAAATACTGATGAAAAAAACAATCGCACTAACGTAAACAAAAAAAAACTGCACCCAGCATCGCCTATAGCGGAGGGGGCAAACGGAGCCGGGCGTCGCCGCCAGAGTGTTAATCTTCGATTCAACAAAAAGTGATGAAATCCCAACAAAAACATTCTGTAAACAGGAGCCAAGTTCTTGTGGCCGTAAAAAGTTGTGAGATCAAACAAAATAGGGCCAAGTTCGTTAGCTTAGAAATACATCTTGCAATACTGAAAAAAGCGTTTGTAAAAATTAGTTTAAAAGAACGCTATTTAATTTTTAAAGAGTTACATGGAGGGCTAAATTATTCAAACTTGGCCGTTACTTTTTAAACCAATGGCCATAAAAGATGTTTGGTAGCGGCCAAGTTTGAATAACTTAGCCCTCCATGTAACTCTTTAAAAAATTAAATAGCGTTCTTTTAAACTAATTTTTACAAACGCTTTTT
>CM052289.1:5573302-5626270 GCA_028455765.1 Lasioglossum oenotherae
TTTAAAAGAACGCTATTTAATTTTTAAAGAGTTACATGGAGGGCTAAATTATTCAAACTTGGCCGTTACTTTTTAAACCAATGGCCATAAAAGATGTTTGGTAGCGGCCAAGTTTGAATAACTTAGCCCTCCATGTAACTCTTTAAAAATTAAATAGCGTTCTTTTAAACTAATTTTTACAAACGCTTTTTTCAGTATTGCAAGATGTATTTCTAAGCTAACGAACTTGGCCGTATTTTGTTTGATCTCGCAACTTTTTACGGCCACAAGAACTTGGCTCCTGTTTACAGAATGTTTTTGTGTTGGGATTAACCTTTCTATAATATTATTGTAGGTAACGTCAGGACACATCGTTGGCCTGCTTTATCATGGCTGTAAATCTGAAAATAATGCTGAAATTGTTTTCACCCGCTAAATTTGCATTTTCGCCGCGCAGTGTGGGATCGATCTGCCAGAAATGTGGTACACGCGTAGAAACGTTTCGCATTTTACACGATTAACGCTATCGAGGATGGTGGGACCGGTAGATATAGGGGAGAGTGGATTATTCATGGTGTACGCTAAACGGGAATCGCTCGGCCATAAAGAGCAGATTGACTGTATTCCGATGGAATATTAACCGACAGTGATCACGATCGTGCCAGTGCGGCGCGCGACGCGACGTGGCGGCCAAGCCGGGAATTAATTGACAAAAGTTGACTGCCGGCATTTCCGACGCATCCACCCTCGAAACGCGATGGGTACCATCACTCTCCGCTCTCGGTTCCCGAAATTAAAACTAGAAACTAATTTCGTTCGAACGCGGGCCGAGTCGTGTTTTCGATAATACGCAATCACTCTTCGCGCAACGGGCTGGCCGGAATTACGATTTATCCGGCGCGAGAAAACTACGCCTCGCCGAATGCTAATTAACATACGTCGGAATAATGGCGCGTCCGGTCGATTAATCGCGAATAAAACCGACGAGCGCGAGCCCGTTTTTACCCGGCGAAAGCACATAGTAATTTTTCGATAATGAAAACGCGGAACAAGCTGCGCACAGGAGTCACGGAAACTGCCGTCAGTCACCAGGAATTTGGTGAACAGTCTTCGGCCTTTTGTTGAAAAACATACATGTGTTTTACATTGGCCAATTGGTTTACGAGTTGCAAACAATTTTAACAGTTACCTATATCAATTCGATGTGTAAAATTCTACAAACAGAAAATGAAGGGTGCAAAAACAAGGGCAACGAAAATGATTAACACACATACAAACATCGGAGATTAATCAAACCCGTGACGCACGACAGAGAGCTATCATTCCCGACATTTCGAGCATCGAAAAGACCGTGTACAAAAGAATACATATCGTGCTAAATAGCGAGTGAAAGGGGATGAAACTGAACATTAACGAGAGTAACTGTCTAAGGATTATTCAATGCCTCTTTTAGGATGAGTCTTGGTAGCAAAGACGCAATTCCTTAAAAACAGCGAGCCATAAAAGCGCGGAGAGAAAACAGCCGGTCGGTTCGCTAATATTGAATGACAAGCTAAGGCAAAGGCGGAGGGCCGAACCGACCAACTCCGCGATAAAACCAGCCCGAAACATTTTACGAGCTTTAAAAAGTTGTTTTACAGGCCAACAAACGGCGAATGGTCCAGGAACGGTCAGTTGCCGGCTGGAGTCGTCTGTGAAATGATGTTTTACAATTTTCGGCCAGATCCGAATAATCCTAGTAAAGAAGTCCGATGGATTGGTCAATCCGTATATTTTTTTCGACATCTACCTCTTCCTTGCAAAAACATTACTATTTCTGGTTTCATTTTTTTCTAATATGTATTTGGTAGGCAAATAAGTTCGTTCCGTCTTTTACATTGGAATAAATCACAAAAACCGAACGAACTTATTTGCCAACTTAATAATATTTGCGACGCTAGCTAGTAATATCGTGAATACCCTGTATAACCGTATTCCGAAAAAGCGAACGATAGTAACAGCAGAAAAATCCAAGCAGGCAGAATAAACCTGATTTCTAAAATGTCTTTGCATATCGTTGCAACGCGATGTCCGATAACATTCGATCGGCTGATCAGCTTTAAAAGAATCTCCACCCCTCTTGCGGGATAATAGCGCTAAACCATGTATTTGCAGTATTTTAGCGGGCATTCACGCGTTTCAATGGGGATCGAAGTTGAAGCACGAAAGTTCTGGCGAACCCGTGACAAACCGCAGGCCCCGTCCATGATCGACATTTCGGCGAACCATCAAAAGGCATAGCACGTCCGTGTTACACAGCGTGTAAAGGGTTCGAACGAGGATCCGTGTGTGTATGTAGAGTGGCTCCGGGCAAATAATGGCGAGGCTCGGAGTAGATTGAATGCAAAACAGTGGAAGCCCGAAGTGATCTCTCCCGTCCGCAATTCGAATTCGACAGTTCGCGACGATGTTCGATTTGACGAACAGTTCGACGTTTCTCTCTCGATAAAGAACGAACTATGGACTCGATACACGTTATCACTATCGCATTACCCTTGTTTAGCGAATCTTACTCGCGGGGACTCGTTGCACCACGAAATTGTTAATTGTCTTTCATGACGTTCGATGAAATCGAATCGTCGAGAAAATTCCGGCATTTACGGTGATCAAATTGGGTGGAAATCACCGACTCCAGATTTGGCCGACAACGCCTTCAACCGAAAACGATTTTGACCGACAACGAATTTGATTCACAATGACTTGAGGCGACCAGAGTATGTATTATCATACAATATTATCATATGTATTGGGTATGGGAGTAAGTTTTCGTCCCCTTTTGTTGAAAAGAAGCGTATAAACAATTCCCATAGCGTGAAAACGTTTTCCAACAGTAGATCGATCTACAATCGTGTTTGACGTGGATTTCCATCAAGTAATGCTGGGAAATCTACATCTTCGAATTTTTCGACACACCATCGCAATCTTTGCCCTTACGTCGAAATCATTATTATTATTATTATATACGGACCGAGGTCCTTTTATACAAATGTATACAGTTTTTACAGTATAAATGATAAAAACAGAAAGAAGACATGACAAAAAAAAAATAACAAAAAAAGTCTTAACCTAAGTCTTAATTAAAATTTACATAAAAATGGACCGCGCGAAACTAAACAAGTACAGGTAAGATTAACAAATAGTATTGCGCAATTTTGTTTTGAATGCCTGTAACGTGCCATTAAAAAAATCGATATTGTTATAAAAGCTGTTAGAGCAAGCAATAATGCGATTTAATGGATTTATTATTCCATATGAGGATTTGGATTTCATTGTTTGAAATCCTGCTCTCGTTATCAAAACACGTTCAGGTACATAGAAATTGATTTGCCTTAGGAGTGAGGGACAATCTATATTATTATTAATCAAATTGAAGATAAAGCTCTGGTCGGAAACTGTTCTACGATCGGATAATGTTTCAAGGTTGACTGTGTTTAATATCTTTGAGTAATTATGATCAAAGAATGACATTGGGTTGTTTGTCCTATATGCACAATCATGGTTTTTAAAGGAGCGCATCGTCCCCGTAAATAAATAATAAATATAATATAGTAAATTATATAACACTTTTCTTTAAAACAAAATAATGCAACATGACTTCCCGCAAATGGCTGCTTACTTGGAACAAAAGTCGACGTTTTTCACGCGAAAAATTGACTGCTGTCCACGCTCGAAACAATTGCCACTAACTGCGTTTTGAAGCTTAGACATAGACCTTTTAAAAACATGTACTACGTTCCATCAAATACGCGATCGATACTTAAGTACAACGATATCTGTCAAAAGGGTGGAAACTTATTCCCATACCCAATATTCTACGTATTATCATACTGTGGTCGTCTCAAGTCGTTGTGGATTAAATTCGTTGTCGGTGAAAATCGTTGTCGATCAAATTTGTTGTCGATCAAATTTGTTGTCGATCAAATTTGTTGTCGATCAAATTCGTTGTCGATCAAATTCGTTGTCAGTCAAAATCTTAATCAATTATTCTTTTATAATTGATTGTTATTTTAATTATTATATGATATAATTATCAAAAAACTTATTAAACTTATTATAATTATCAATTATTGTCGGTCAAATCTGGAGTCGGTGAAATGTTGTCGGTGAAAACCGTATCGGGGAATTTGTGTCGGTGATTTCCATGGAACCCTATCAAATTATAATGAAACTTCGATTATCCGAGCCTCCGATGTATCACGTCCTTAGCACATATGCTTCGGATGTACATTTGTTGTACAAATTAATAAGAATTGAATAATCGAGTATAAGGGTAGTTTTTAACCTAGCACGAAAATAAGACTGCAGGGTTCTGGGAACCCTGAGGACTCCGATTATAACGAGCAATGTATAACTAACAAATATGCGAATTTTGTCCACGATTCCGGGCAAATTAACCACCGTGGACTGGCAATGCCCATTTCGAGTGCAGCTCCGCGCGCGTTAATGAATCCGCGTTGAAGAGAACGCGCGTTACATCGCTTAAACGGCCCGGCAAGACAAAGGAGCCGGCCGAGACTAGTCTTAACAAAGAGAGAACGCGTTATTATTAATGATGTTGTAATCCGTACGGTGTATATATCATTGGAGCCCTCTTTGTGAAGTGCCTTTCCGATGGAGATCTTCGCGAGAACTTCTTCGCTTTTCAGTAGTTAATCTCATCGAACAAATGACTTCGGTTTCACGGAATTGTTGTAGTTACCGACTGAAAGTCGGTCAATGTATTAAATGCGTAAACAGTCACAGACGAGTGGAAAGGCAAGCTGTCGGTGGCAGGGAACGCGATGAAGCCGTCGAAAAATATCGGCTCGTAAAGAATTATGTCCGTTGCACCTAAACCGATGGTTTTCGCGCGCGTTCCGGTGGATTCGAGGCTGTCGAGGTTGTGCGCGCGCGAAGTAAACCGCGCTCGCCGGAAACGCGTCAATATCCGTTGAATACGGGGCAGCAGCGCTGGGCTGCGGACGAAATCCAGTGTCACGCGATCGTCAACGAGGGGGGCGGATAACAAGCGTTTAACGTATTTTCGCGAAAACATCGGTCGGTCACGTTTTCCCCGCGCGTTCCGCCGAGGCGAGGGAGACACACCGGGGAGCCGAGGTCGCTGCCGGTGCTGTGTGCGAGTCTGCAACGAAATGAACGAATTAATGACGCGACCGCGCAAAAAGCTCGCTGCGCTGTTTGCTGTCGCTGCGCGGCCAAAGCTTCTCGTTCGCACTTTTGTTCCATGGATCGTTCGTTCGTTCGTTGGATGGTTGGTTGGTTGGTTGGTTGGTTGGTTGGTTGGTTGGTTGGTTGGCTGGCTGGCTGGTTCGTTCGCCCCTGCATTTTCAATGGAATATACCGCTTCGGGGGTGAACGGTCGATGGGATTGTTGGTTGGAAATACCAATAGAATTGTTCGACCGAGTTTCGTCCCCGTTGTAGGTCGTACGTTTCTAGAAATAGTCGAACCAACGAATAGATTGCTCTCTGAAAACGGTCTCAACGAGATTTTTCTGCAGACGCTTAAATGCCAGTCTCGTGTAAACGCTGCATTTAACGATGTTACATCCTGCCTCACCGATTCCTGCCCTTAGCGTTATATACTTAGTTGTATTTATACTTATTATAATGTTGCTCACTTTATTGTCACGAAATTTTTACTGCGTGTAAAAATTAAGTATTTTCTTAAGACTAAAACTAGCGAGCACTGAAAGCGATTGAAACGTTTCAGCTGATAAAAATAACAAGGCTCTATTTATTTACAATTCGTGCAATTCTAAAGGATAAAGAACTTGATCGAATCAATTACCACGCAAGCAACGTCATAATTTCCATAATTATGAAATTAAAAATGTAAGACCGGTCATTTGACCAGCTGTGGTAGGTTTAGTGTTAATAAAAAAAGAAAGCATTTTTCCTCGCGGATTATATTTACTCGGGTCCCCGAACTTCGGCGCGTCCTGTATAATTCACTCGGCGAAGTTAGCGAGTGGTACTCTGAATAAGACAGTGGGGGTAAAAAAGTATGAGGTTGGAGTAGAAGGAAAATGAAAATGGATGCCGACTTGCCGAAGGAGGGCGGCGCAAGAAAGTTTACGAAAAGACAAGAAGAGCGAGAGGGTAAGGGTAAAAAGTGGCCGCGGCAATAAAGGGCGAAAAATGGTCGTCAGGAAAGATGGCGGGCCAGGTTATAGGCGAGACAAGAGGGGCAGGATGGGAGAAAGGAAACAATAGAGGGAGACGAAAACGTACGCGGCCCTGGTAGAAAAGGGAAGGTAGAGTGGACAGAAAATATGACAAGATGATAGAAAAAGGGTCGAACACAAGCCAGACAAAGTGGAATCACCGTGAAAAGAGACAACGTAATGGACAAACACCAAAGATGAAGTACCGAGGGAGGAGCAAGAAACCGAAAAACATCAGGAATTGGTGTACAAATCAGAGCTGAAAAACCTCTTGCTACTCTTTTTCGTTCCCGCTTTGTATGTAATATTTGCCACGCTCTAAAGGCAAAAACCGCGAGTACACTCGTGCTAGAAATGCAGGAACGGTTGCTGCACGCTAACGTATGGCAGCGCGTATAAATTGCAGATGAAACGAGAAGCGGATGGTGAAGAACTAATTTCATAAACTGGTCAAATACCAAAGGCATTGGAAAACAGGAGGGAGAGTTTATCAAGGATTCAGAGACAGATTGGGAATGAAAAGTCCTCTTTACGGAATACAGGATCACGAAACGCGAATTATTAAGAGGCGAAGAAAGAAATGTCGTGAATGTAACGCGGAAACTGGTTTATTCTGCTTGAACTGTTTTTTTCGTCAGGTGTGGAAGCACCCTTCTATTAAACACACGTAATCGAGAAACGCACAGATTAAATAAGAAAAGGAAGTTTTTCGGAAAATTTAGTCGAAGTGAATTGAGGGATGTATTAACGAAGGAGATGAAAAGTATAGCACGGAGAAAAACGAGGTCGAAAGAGTTCTTATAAAAACATGGGTATACAAGAAAGAATAAATAAACAGGCGAACTAAACATTATAGGAAAAGGAGTTTCAATAAAAGCTACTTAAAAGGAAGCAAAATACAAAATAAGAAGTACAAAGAGAATGCATTGAAAGTGGATATACTTCAGGGGATGAAAATTGTAGCTTAAAGGAAAATCAAGACGAAAAAAATTTGATAAGAAATGAGGCTGTACGAGACAGAGAAAACGTTAACAGTAAGTAAAAGAAAAATACGAAAGATCAAAGGGAATCGCGAATGTTCCAGAGAGGGCACGAGGGACGAAGGTGTCGTAAAAAATATTTCCAGAGTGCTAGTCAAGCAAACAAAAATTTCCGAGGAAACACGCAAACAGGGGATGGTTGTGAACGGGTATGAAACGAGGGGGGGAATAAACGGAGTGAAAGTTGATTGTTGGCGCGGACGCAGAGTAGTTGGGGCGGTTTAAAACGGCGATAGCCCTTAGAGACGATGACCTTCGAGGGGGTTAGGGTTGAAGTGGCGAGACAGAAGAGGGGGCTGTCGTTAGCTACGAGGACGGACCTCGGAATTGTAACTACGTGACCCAGCGAAATTAGAGGGTAGCTCGGAATGAAGTAAAAGGACGTGGCGGTTAATAGCGGCCGGGTAGAAGCTGTCGTCCTAAAAGCAGCCAGTTAATAGCCGGCGAAAAGCTGTCGCGTGAAAATTTATAATGACAGGAGCGGCTTTTATCGCTCGGCCAAAGCCCGCGCGAATTCTAAGGAGATTTTTACCAAGCTGTCGTCCCGGGCCGGCTTGAATATTGAAACGATCCGGTTAATCGATGTGGTAAAACCTCGAACAACGGGCTCCCCGCCGGGATGATTTATCGGATCGCGGCACCGGCTTACGACTTTTACGATTCATCTGCTAAGCACCGCATTCCCCTTCCTTTCTCCCGGCTGATGAGAACTTTCAATCTGTCCTTCTGTCATCCAACGATAATTCGAGATAATGCAAATTCTTCGAATATTCATTGTCACTTGGAAATAAAGCGCTCCACGGATCACCGTTCGATTATAACGTCCGACGAACATTAATCCGTGGATATGTGGACCGGAGGTGGTGGGGGTAGGATGGCGTAACTAACCCCTTTTCATTATCAGGCACCTGGGCTCCTAGGAATTGTTCTCTAGCACTGATGTCTCTTCCATGTTATTCGTTAGTGCGCTTCACCCTAACCCTTCAGCGTTACATTCTTCTTATTTTTCTTGGACACTTTAAAGCGATTAGAATTTGCAAAATTGCAAAGAGGCCGCATTACCACCGCTTCCTCTATTTGATTAGGAAGAAGTTTCCCGAGGTCGGCGTCAGACAGTGGCGACTTTGATGTGGAACGATCCACGGGCATTGCCCATAGAGGATTAGAAGCGGAAACCGCGGATTTGCATGAACGTAAACACGGCGAGTCTGTATGCGAGGAAGTTACGAGTTTATGTTTCCACAGGGACTCGGGCCACCGTTTCCTCCAGCTGCCAGTTTTAAATGAAGATGCGAATTGTTTGCAGACGATACGACGGTTTCTTAACAGAATTCATCTGCTGGAACGATGACAATCTACATTGTATATGCAAGTAGCCGCTACTAAGTGAAACGTTTCAGTATCTGCTGTTTCGCTGATCAAGTAAAGCTATTTAGCAGATTTTTAGTTGAATGCTACGGCTATGTTCATTCTTATGTGTGCATTCCCTGTTATGATAACTCTGTTCTTTTTTGAAACGTGTTAATACATTTGTTAATTCTACGGAGGTCTTATTTTAACCGACGCGTCGCGGGCGTTCAATGGGTCCTGCGAGCACGTGTCCGCTTCACGACAGGCTGTCAGGCGGTCGCGGATCCTCGTGGCTGGAAAATTTCTATGTAGGTGGAGCTTAACAATTACACGATCTGTTACGCAATTCCTCTCTGGGGATCGAGTATTCGCCGGACCGGGAAATCCATTGGCAAGCCGCTCGTTAATCAATTCTACGCGCCGATTGCGAGGCATTCGTGGCTTCGGTATAAAACGCGGAGAGCGCTCGCACGGAGGTGTGCAGAGAGGAACAATTACGCGCCGCGCCGCGGCGTTTGCGCGTGTTCGCGATATGTAAAACGCCTGTTCGTGGATCGCACGGCCGCGAATTTCTGCAGAACTTGACGGGATCGGATCACACTCGATTATTTGACCCGAAGAGTTGGCGAAAATGCGATTTCAAAAAGTTTCTCTGAAACGAAAAATGTTCGCCAAGAGAGTTAAATACCTGAAAAATAGCGTGCCAATGTTATTTTTTTCGTGTATTCAAAAAAATCTAGAAAAAAAATGTTAGAATATAAAATTCCATCGAGTGTAGTACGATTTTCATTTATGTCAGAACTACAGAAGATTTGGTATAATCAACTTATCGAAGAATGAATTAAGAAATATTGAAATCACCAAAAGAAGGAGAATCAGCTTTCATACTGTAAATCAATCAAAATTAATTCCGCTTTTTCTCAAGCTTCAAATTTTCTTTTAATTAATCTTGGGATCGCTATATTAATAGTTGGCTCGCGGTTTGTACGCGTTTCAAACTCAAAGCCTACAACGCCCAGTGCTTTACTCGAATCGGAAAGATTTTCTTACTCCTTAAGACCACCCCCTTTACGATCTCGAATGGTTCTCTCTTGAACTCGCCCTTAATTTTCCTCTATCAACAACTCTTTCTCTTGATTCTTCCCACTTCGATCCCTTCCTCAAACTCTATTTCTCATTTCACCTCTGGCTGTTTCTTCTTGCGTGCAATTTCTTTCCTGTCTTCTCCACTTCTCCATCGCCCGATTCTTTTATTAATCGTCTGCGAGCTCGGAGAAGATTCGTTCTATCCACACGCGGTAGATTCTTGTAAAACGCGATGGAAAACTATTTTTAAAAAGCTGCGCGTATGTATCTTATATGTAGCCTGTGTTTTTAAACTCGGACGTACTCAAAGATTTTAGAATTATGCGAGTTATTTCAATTTTAAACAACTATTTTGTAATGCATGTATTTTATAAAGGTCCGCAGTCGAGATACGAAATTGATTAAATTGCGTGCATTAAAGATGAACTAAAAATACCATTGACTCTTCATAATACGGACGTTCAGGCCTCGTTTCAGGAAACCGTGAACTCGCATCGTAGTTTCGTAGTTGCATTTCGGATCGTTAAAACGAGGTTTCCTGTTCCGGCGCGGCGCGGAGTTCTCTTTTATCTTTCTGCTTTTCAATTTTCGTCCGCGGTCCTTTGTCTTCCGCGTTTTTCTTTTGTGGCGGCGTTAACCTTCGGGCAGCCCGGCCGTTCTGCGAAATAAATTTCGTTGCAGCTTGGTGCGGCGTCGCGACGCAGCGGCACACATCGACGGTCGAACGGTCACAGGATTTTAAATCTACGAATCCGGTGGAAACACCGCGAAGAGCCACCCGTTCGCTCGTAAACCAAGTCCCGGCCATTGTCTCGACGATAGGAACTAATGCAGTAATTTTCGAGCTGCGAAAGAAGCGGCCGGCCTTCCGCCCTTTGCGCGGCAAAGAGCCGGCGCCTGCTCGGGATTCGTTTGTAGACGGTTCGCCAGCGTTGCCATTGTTCGGCTAACTTTATTACGCCGACTCTCGAAAGGACTTGGAAGGCGGCTACCGCTAGGGTATGGAAATATTTTAATAAAGGATCGTTTCAACGGGCTCGATGCTGTATTAACGTCTCCATTAATTTAATATCTCCCCGCGAACCATGCTCCAGAAAATCCTCTGTTTCTCTTGGATCTCGGCGGCCGTAATAAGAAGCTCTTTCGGGTCAACCAACGAATTTTAAATACACTGACGGCCATATATTACGCGTATAAATTCGTTCTCGTACCAAACAATAAATTAGCTGTTGAATCTTTTTAAATGTATAGGAGAAATCACAACGTTACACAGTGGGGTATTTCGCTGAAAAATGGGAATAAAATATTGCAGCGTTATTTATGGGCTCACGGTCACAAATAAGTAGGTCGTTGGATTCGTCTTCACGCCAGCTATAAGATTATGAAATAAAAATTGTACTTTAACATTTAAAAAATCAAAATAATTGTTATTTTTTGGCGAAAAAAATTTTTTTGCGTAATTTTAAATATATAATTTTGTACATGTTTCAATATTGTTTAACTTGTATTGGAACCATTTTGTCGTCAGATTATCCGAACTCTTGAAAAGTAGTGATAATGGAATGCTTTGATTACTATGTATTGAGTTGAGATAGGTGTACAAAATCTTCACAGATTTGATTCTGTTATCATCTAAATTAGTATTGTTATTAATATTTCAACATTACCAATCATTCTGTAAGTTTTTTCTCGATTTCAAAAGTTTATTGACGATTTTGGTATACAATTGAGCTGAATTGAGCACTCCTTCTGGTACCATTACATTCTATAAAGCTTTGCGATCATAGTCCAACAAAAAAATCTTCCGAATTTTTCCGAATTCGAGAGTTATGACTAATTTAAGTAGAAATGAGCATGGAAAGTCGCAGCGTACGCGTAGTACACCTGCACCGCAAACTCTCGCGGTCGAACGCGTTCGCCCGATTCTCTACGAGATCTTACGAGGATCTTTGTTTACATTGTTGCTGCAAAGAAGCCATCTCGGGCAGATGAAACCGAAGAGGCGATATCATCGTCTGAAGAAGAAACTTCGGATATGTTTACTGAAGAAAATTAATAGTAAGAGTTTTAAAATTTCTTAAAACATATACTTACTTATTAAAAAGTTACGTGATCAACATATTAAATATTATTAAAATAAAAAATTACACCATTTCAACGTAATTATCGGTGGAAGCGTTCCAAACCGTTTTGACTGAATACTGCAAGGAAACGTTTGAATCTAAGGCTTCTTTGTAGCAAAGGTAAACAAAGATCCTCGTAAAGATCTCGTAGAGAATCGGGCGAACGCGTTCGACCGCGAGAATTTGCGGTGCAGGTGTACTACGCGTACGCTGCGACTTTCCATGCTCATTTCTACTTAAATTAGTTATAACTCTCGAATTCGGAAAAATTCGGAAGATTTTTTTGTTGGACTATGATCGCAAAGCTTTATAGAATGTAATGGTACCAGAAGGAGTGCTCAATTCAGCTCAATTGTATGCCAAAATCGTCAATAAAGTTTTGAAATCGAAAAAAAACTTACAGAATGATTGGCAATGTTGAAATATTAATAACAATACTAATTTAGATGATAACAGAATAAAATCTGTGAAGAGTTTGTACATCTATCTCAACTCAGTACATAGTATTCAAAGCATTCCATTATCACTACTTCTCAAGAGTTCGGATAGTCCGACGACAAAATGGTTCCAATAAAAGTTGAACAGTATTGAAACATGTACAAAAGTATATATTTAAAATTTCAAAAAAAATTTTTTTTCGCCAAAAAATAACAATTATTTTGATTTTTTAAATGTTAAAGTACAATTTTTATTTCATGATCTTATAGCTGGCGTGAAGGCGAATCCAACGACCTACTTATTTGTGACCGTGAGCCCATAAATAACGCTACAATATTTTATTCCCGTTTTTCAGCGAAATACCCCACTGTGCGTTATAAGAATCACATGATGTTTCACTGGTTCCACATCGATGTTTGATGTTTAAACAACATTACCCGTCACACGGCAAGAGCGAATGCATATTTGATAGCTCTAATAATTTGATCGGCCGCTGTAGCTAGCAAACGAGGCACGTCAAAATCACGGAGAATGTATAATAAAAACATAAACGACATGAATAGTGTAAACGAAACACTCGGAGAGTTTGCGGAACAAACATATTTTGTACGCGGCAGTTCTATCGAAAAATTGACCAATTCCAGCCCCGAAAGTCCCCGATGGATTTTAATCGGGAGCTGATTAAAATTTTATCGCCCCTTTCGCGGCCGGCTGAATATTTAAAGTTTCATTGCCGCGAGCAAACGCGATCGGCAGCCGGATAACGAGTAGCGTGAATCAACAGGGGGTAATTTATAGAACCGACGAGTTAGTACAGAGGGCCGCAACCTTCTGGAGCGACTTCGACACAAAGAGCAGAAATAAATTCTTCTTTCCTTTCGTAATTCCCGTTCGATTTATTTCGTTTGACGGCGAATTATCGCGCGGTATCGCTCCGATAGATAACGAACACCGTGGAACCTCGCGCGCGAGTTAATAGGCTCGCTCGAACCCGTGGCCCGGTTACTTGAACTTCGCGAATTAATCGCGACTTTTCGGACAGAAATAATAGAGGATTCTACCGTTCTGGAAAAATGAAAGTTTCTACGTTTTATCGGAGTTTGGAAACTTGCGCCGTTAGCGTTCCCGTTTTCGTAATTCCAGATAAAGAACAGACCGGGGGATTTTCAATGTAAATTATAACACTTTCAAGAGTCGCGTAACGAATTCTCCGCGGAACAATTTTGATCCGGGATTTCGTTTTGACGCGATGGTAGAGAAAATACGATGGGACACGAATGTCGCTGGTAGATTGGGGATTTTGTGTATTTAGGATAAATCGATGCGATTTAAAATAGTTACAAATGTTGAACGAGTTTAGCATCGGTTCGATAGCCGTCACAAATACGTTACGTCCATAATCTCACATTTTACTTAGAAATAGTCAAACTGATTTTATGTATGTACTTCGTTGTGTGTGTGTGTGTTCAGAGTCGTAGTACGAAACATAATATTTACCAAAGACCAGGAGTTTCTTCTGCTACATCGTTTAGTACTTCATAAATAGGGCACATTGCATTTGATAAAACTTTTTAACGAGGAAGGTAAGCAATGAAGCGCACAAATGCTGGTATCGAACGAGGAGTTGTTAATGAACTTGCATCGAACAAAGGGACAGACAAACAGACAGACAAGAAAGCGAGCTAATAAAAACGTGGTAAAAACACGGACGTTGGCATTGGCGTTCCGTGTTTATAGTTAGATAATCGCGCAGAATTAATTTAATTTAATTATTTATTTATTGATGCGGTAAACCTAGTTTGTTTTATATAGCGTACATTATTATGACATTATATAAAAAATAGAGAGGTATATAACATAGTATGTACAAAGTGGAATAATGTAGTATAACGTAAGGCGCTAAATCCTAATCTTACATTTTTTGACAAAGTTAAAAATGAACATTAGTGCTGTAATATCTCGTACGCTTAGAAAAAAATTAATAGTGCGCGCAGAATTATAACGAAAAAGTTATCGATCAAGAAGAGACTCGATCTCCTGATAAGGATCATTAATTAGCGGTAAAATCAATGCGAGGGAGGGACGGTGGTTAACGAACACTCAAAACTGTCGAAGGTCGGTAACCAAGGGTTGGAACGAAAAGTGATCGCCGCAAGAATAAAGGTGAGGGAATTGCAAATCCTTCGCTGTCTTGACTGAAGTCGCAAAGAAAGGAATCTGAAGCTCGAACTAATTCACAAATGGAAAATATCGGTTGAAATTGAATTTTACTTCGAAGAGAACCTGCAATTGCTGTCCCCGTGGATACAAGAGGTCGCGCAGGGGTCGATTCTCGGGTGGCATAGCCCCGGAGACGATGTTCAACCCCTTGGATGGTGTACACTGCTCCTTTAGAAAGGGGAGCGAGGGAGAGAGTGGGCTCTTTTGACATGCAGCGAGACGTTTAATTTTTCCTCCACCCAACTCCGCGAATTTCTTGGACGAATTGAATTACCTGAGCAAACTTTCTGAAGTTGACGAAGTTATAAGCCGGCTCGAATCGCGTAAACTTTCACTCGACCCTGCACGAAAAACAGCCGATGGCCGTTTCAGCGGTGCGGCCCCCAACAATGATCTCTGCTCTTTCTTTCTATTTACTCGCGATTGCGCTGTGCAACTTCGCTCATTTGTACAGGAAAGTCTTTATATGTTATCAGATTAGGTGTATCTAAAATTACAATTTCATAAACTTTTGTTTGTTTGTCTGTTCGGTACAAATTTTGTAATTGATCTTAAACTAACTTCCCGATGAACTAGAGACTTGAAACTTTAAACATATCGCAAAACTGGATGACAATGCAATATTAACTCGCTTTCTTGTTTGCCTGTTCGTTAAGGTTAGGGTTCCCTACGTACGGAACCCTATTACTAAGCTCACGCTATCTGTCCGTCCGTCTGTCCTACCTTTAACCCTTTGCGGCCGGAGCTATTTTAACTCGAAAACTAAACATTTCTTCCGACCTAAAATATTGCCATTTTTTATGAGATTTTAAATTTGGTGGATATGAAATTGATATTACAGTTTATGAAATAATTAAATGTTCAGTAATTGATTATATACCTACATATCTAATAATGTAAACAATATTTTCAATAATGGCACAGCAACTTTTAATGGCGCCTCAGAGGCGCCACTCGACCGCTAAGGGTTAACCTTCTGCACTTGGAGCTATTTTAATTCGAAAATTAAACGTTTTTTCCGATCTAGAATATTTCCATTGTCTATGATTTTTTAAGTTTGCTGGATATTAAAAATTGATATAATACCTCATACAATACTTAAACGTTTTGGAATTGATTAGATACATACAATATGTATATCTAATAATGTAAACAATATTTTAAATAATGGCGCCTCAGAATCACCACTCGAGTACTAAGGGTTAACTAAACGAACAGACATTCGATTGAAACCAACATTATGTGCTCGACTCTGGTTTATTTAACCCTTTGCGGTCGGAGCTATTTTAACTCGAAAACTAAACATTTCTTCCGACCTAAAATATTGCCATTTTTTATGAGATTTTAAATTTGGTGGATATGAAATTGATATTACAGTTTATGAAATAATTAAATGTTCAGTAATTAATTATATACCTACATATCTAATAATGTAAACAATATTTTCAATAATGGCACAGCAACTTTTAATGGCGCCTCAGAGGCGCCACTCGACCGCTAAGGGTTAAAAGGCTGTATCTTTTGAACCGTAAGGTTTGTACATAAGAATATTAGACGGCGGTTTAGTATGGCGACAATGCCTGCGGTGGTGGAGATTAGACGTGTATGTTGAGGGGGGAGGAGGGTAATACAAAACCAAAAGAATTATTGTGCGGAAATGAATGGTTGCCGAGATATTTGCAAAAAACTATAATTATTTAAACATTCTATATCTATATAAGTATTCCTCCTATTTTGATGAAATTTAAATATGTTATATATCTACACATTTGGGACAACTTTTTCCTTTGCAAAAACGTCGCCCGCGGCTTTGTTTAGGAGATATTAATAAAAAACACGGATTAATCAGAAACGCTGCGCTAAGCGAGACCTGTAACTAGACTCCGGTCTCTGCAGACGCGCTCTAATTAGTCCGCGTTTTTTGTTAATATCTTCTTAAATTAACCCTAACCTAACTTTTCTTTTTTTTTTAATTGGGGAAACCCTAACCTAACCTAACCTGACCCTCTTCCACTCTCACCATACGCGCCTAACACCCACCACTGTAGGCGTTGTCACTATACTAAACTTCTCCCAATAATAAACAATAATTAAAATGAAATAATGAGTTAATAATAAAATAAAATAATAAATAAAATAGAATACTAAATAAGTAATAAATAAAATAATAAATAACCCACTTTAAAGTACAAAATGTCGTGTCGATAAGGTAGAAAATGAAACAGTAATGATAGGTAAATTTTTTCTAAACAAATATTTCCTAAACAAAGCCGCGGGCGACGTTTTTGCAACGGAAAAAGTTGTCCCAAATGTGTAGATGTATAACGTATTTAAATTTCATCAAAATAGGAGGAATACTTGTATAGATATAGAATGTTTAAATAATTATACTTTTTGGCAAATATCTCGGCAACCGTTCATTTCCGCACAATAATTCTCTCGGTTTCGTATTACCCTCCTCCCCCCTCACCATACACGCCTAATCCCCACCACCGCAGGCGTTGTCACCATACTAAACTTCTGCCGAATATTAATCCTGGGTGTTGGAAATATGTATAACTGCAAGTTATTATATATATATATATATACATATATGTCGATAATACAGAAATCACTTATTGTAATGTAACTAAGCGACATCTGTACAATTACCTTAATAATGACATGCGTCTATGTAGATTGTATCTCAGACGTAAAACCACGCTCTAACAGTGAACACATATTATAACAAATATTATCAGAAATATATTCATCGCTCTTTCCACAAAGTAAAATCTCATTGTTTTAACCCATTCAAATATTCCACTAATCAACACTGGGTTATAAAATACTAATGTCAAGTATAGGTACTTACAAATTGTTCAGAATCTTCTGCTCCTCCGTCGCATCAACAGGATACTGCCATTTACGCGAACAAGTTTGAAGCACAACACAGCACATTATCAAAAATTGTGACAGCGAACGAGGAGAAGTTACTCCTACCGCGGTGAAAATAGTACTGCGGTTGTCACCTAAATTTTTCATGAATGGTTCAGGGTGGGGAAATGTTGCGTCCGTTAATTGGAGGGGGTGTGTCGGAAGGACTTTAGGCTGAGAAGTGGGGAAACTGTCAAAGAAATTCCTTTTGGCATTGTCTTCGGTTGTCAATGGCATGATTTATAAGGGTAGTCCGCTCGTCGCGTCGCTTCGATGGGTCCGTCGCACGTGTTGTCGATTCGCGTGCGTTTTTTGCTCGCTATAACGACCTTTACAGGTATATCGCCTAATCCGCCGCAGGAACGGCGAGGTACATAACAATGGATATAAGGTATTCTTTCATATTTTGCAACTTGAAATTTATGATCCGAATGGGCAGGCAGACGATGACGTCGTACGGTCCTAGAACTACGAATGTCCATTCAAATTGCGTTTGTTCACTAGTATTTTCATAGCTATTAAAAATGATGAGTGATATTTTTAACCGTCTTCGAAAAAGGAGGAGGTAGTTCAATTCGAACTGTATGTGCGTTTTTTCGCTTTTTTTCTATGTATGTTCACCGATTACGCCGAGATGGATGGACCAATCGGAACGAAACCTTTTGCATCTTGTAGGGTATGTCTCCCGACTGGTCCCTTGAAAACAAATTTTGCATTTTTTCATTCTTTGCGGTTTTTATTGCAAATAACTAATAAGACCGAAAAACCATCCAACAGTGTTCTACATATTTTGCTCGTTCCACTAAAAATTGTGAAATAAAAAATTAAACCGACTTCGAAAAAACGCACTAAAAAGTATGAAATAATTTCCATTTAATTTATGTGAATACACGCGAACTTAAATACCATACAATCTTTTTCGGAGGAGGCGCAAAATTAAAAATTTTCCAAATGACAGATGTTGCTAATTGTGATTTCATTGTGGTATGGTGAACTTGGAAAGCAGTAGGTAGGAAGAGAAGATACATTAATATGTGAAAGCATGTAGAAGAATTTAAGGATTTTCACAATTTCCATAGTGTGGAAAATTTTCAATTTTGCGCCGCCTCCGAAAAGATTCAAGTTTGCGTGTATTCACATCAACTAAATGGAAATTATTTCATACTTTTTAGTGCATTTTTTTAGTGCGTTTTTTCCATGTCGGTTTAATTTTCACAGCTAATTAAAATGATGAGTGATATTTTTTAATGTTTGGTGGTCCGTGTTACAAGTGGAATATGCATGCTGTCAAATTAAATTTCAAATAGAAATGAATATAACAGTTAATTTACAGTTAGGTTGAATTCGTACACCTGATAGTGTGGATGCCATTAGAATGCAGCATTGACGGAACCATATAAACAGTGCCGTATCGAGCAGTGATCGAGTTTACGAGGTTCGAACAGTGCGTGTGATTCGGAATAAAAGTGAAATTCTACGGATATGGCGACCGCGTCGCGCCGCGCCGTTCGGTCGCGGCCATATTGCGCGCTCTGAAGCAGTGGCCTCGCCGTTATCGGTCCGTGAACAACAATTTCGCAGTCGGGAACAAATGACGCGGGGACCATTAATAAACGTATATTATTACGTATGCGGACTGTGCCGGGGATTTTCCAGCCGTACCTGTAATATGAACACCGATCCGCTGACGCAGTAACCGAGATATCGCCGCAGTATCGCGGTTTACTCCCGAACTCGTCAGCCACCCTCATTCCATGCAATAGTTAGGATGTCCGAACGACCGCAATTCATTCGAACAAAACTCCGACTGAAACTGGCGCCCGGTTTCGCAAACGATCCACGGGGACCGGATGCGAAGAATCAAGAGCCGTGGCTGGAACTTCGAGGAGATGGAGCTAATATTTACTTCCCGTAGATACAATGACCCGTCGCTGACAACTGCTGAATCCAGAGAAGACCGCGTCCGAAATGTCTGCGAAATTATACTTGTTCAGTTCTCTTGAAATTTTTCACATTACTCACCATCCGAGTCTCATGCAGAAACTTTTCTTATTAAACGAATAATAATGATCAGACTGCAGTTCTCAAAATAGAAAGTGCCGAAGTCAATTGTAGGAAGCAGAAGTTATATGAAAGTGCATTTCTTCTTAAGGGGGCCGGCGCGGCCGTGCAAGATGTGTGCGGGCACACGCACACATCGCTAAATTTGCATATACGTATATGCAATTACAAGGTTCACGATTTTTCGAAGTTACGCTTCAGCATTGCAATAAGTAGTTCAAAAGTGGTCAATTATGATTCCTAAAAGTCAGATACAGGCGGGTAAGGTGCCTAAAATGCATATTTTTACGTTATAGAGGAATAATTTGTAATATTCGGCGGAGAGAAATAACAATTCGGCCTGTCAGAAACAACAATACAGCACCTCGAGGTTTCGAAATTTTGCACTAGTGGCATGACAATCTCGTTCCTAAGTTGAACGTTATAAATGTTTAAATAGAATACGACTGATCATGCAGGTCGATATTATATTGTCCATCGATAATACAGTGTCCATCGTCCATGCAAACACTAAATTTATTGAACAAAAACACTGGTACGCGAAGCGGCTATCTTCTGACGTCTTGCTTACTTCGGTTGCCTCGTGACAGGCCAATACCAGTGGTGTTGGACAGGCAATATCTGCCGAATATTATAAATTACTCTAATAACGGTATAACGGTATAACGTGCGACCTGCATTATCAGCCATATTCTATGGGAACATTTGTAACGTGCAACTTAGGAACAAGATTGTCATGCTACTAGTGCAAAATTTCGAAACCTCGAGGTGCTGTATTGTTGTTTCCGACAGGCCGAATTGTTATTTGTCGCCGCCGAATATTACAAATTATTCCTCTATAACGTAAAAATATGCGTTTTGGGCACCGTACCCGCCTGTAGCTGACTTTTAGGAATCATAATTGACCACTTTTGAACTACTCATTGCAATGCTGAAGCGTAATTTCGAAAAATCGTGAACCTTATAATTGCATATAGGTATATGCAAATTTAGCGATGTGTGCGTGTGCCCGTACACTCTTGCACGGCCGCGCCGCGCCGGCCCCCTTAATACAGTGGTCGAAATTGCTATAAAGTCATCTTGTTTCTCATAGATATTTTAAAAATATCACAATTTTTGTTGATTTATCGTATCTGGTCTTCTGCCTTGTAGACACTCGGATAGAGGGACTGCGTACTCTACACCGCTATGTTTACTATTTACGTTTTTCTTAATTTTTTTCTGTGTGGTGCAGAACACAACTAAAAGTATTAGTTTTAGAACTCAGAGAAATCCTGTTTGTTATAATTTGATTCACGTGTATGAGAATGCCGGGAGGAAAAGTACTAACAAGTGAAGAAAACGCATCAATCGATGCTTATAAAGATATGGCCTGCTCTAATCACGCAATTGCTAAGAAAACTAATCGGTCATATACTGTGATTAATAATTATATCAATTTACGTGAAAATTACGGGAAAAAATCATCATAAAGGTAGTAATAAAAAATAGTCAAAGAGACAACATTCAATATTAATGAGGTCTGCAGCTAAGGAAAGGAAAAATGCAGCACAATTTCGAGCTGAATTAGAGCTCCCAGTAACAACAAGACGTGTGCACCAACTTTTAAAATCTTCTGGACAAAAATACAACGTAAACCAGGCCTTAAAGAAGTACATAAACCGGCCCGCATTGATTTCGCACGGGCACAAAAAACACAGTGACTTTATAGAAATTTCGACCACTGTAGTCCTCCACCAACTTCAGTTTAATTTTATCATTTCATTATTATGTTCAGAGTGGATGTATAGATCAGACGGTCCTTTTCGCATTTCGTGCTCGGTACGGAAAGTGTTAAAATGTGACATTACAACCGAAGTATAATTTGTTGTTTCGCAAGAATGGGTGCGATATTATCAATAGAATCTTTTATGCAACGGTTTCTGAAGAGCGTACGGGGTTTAATCGAAGTTGAAGCGTCGTCGCTGCAAATAAACTCGACACCGCGAGCCCATGATAAATGTACATCGGAATAATGAGCTGTCTGAAAGAAAGTTGGAGGCGAATGATGCAGCTGTCTCGAAACGATTTGAAAAACGAGGACTTTGATTCGCGTAGCCGGTTTTCCCCGGGCTGGATCGGGCCGGGGGAGAATAATTGCCGCGAGTCAGTCTGCCAGAGGCAGTGTCTGAAGTGTAAACAAAGTTGCCGAGTTCTGGCCGTGTATAATATTCTAAATGGATTCTCGAAACGCTCCGCCGTGAATAATTCCCCTTTAACTTGCTCCCTTGAATTGGACGTAGCAGCGCGGCGCACGGCACACGGCGGCGAAACAAACGGCCGCAACGCAGATTTTAACCTAGAACGCCGCATATTTTCGGACGACTTTCGAACAAAACCGCTCAAACTGCTCGGAACATTTAAAGCAAGCTTACCCGGTTGCCGAAAAACTAATTAAACGCTTCAAGTAATTCAAACAGGCCCTAGAGGCCAACACGGTCCAATTCTCAATATTCCCTAAACATCCACGGAAATATTGTGTTTGAACATTCGGATTCCAGAGGCGTGCGGGTACCCGAAATTTCGGGTTGAAATCTGGTCAGGATTCCGAAAATTTTCAATGTTCGGGTACTATATAAGCCATAATTGCTGATAAATAATGTCAGGAAATTGATATAGTGCACGAAAAACTGCGTGTTTCACAGGCGGCATTAGTCAATAGACGTGGTGTAATATTGCTTCACGGTAATGCTCGGCCACATACTGCGAAAGAAACAGTAAACAAATTAGCAGAGTTGAAGTGTGAAATTCTTTCTCACCCTCATCATTCGCCTGACCTGTCACCTACTGGTTACCATTTTTTCAAGCACCTAGATGGCTTTTTGAATGGAAACATATTCAAAGAAGAACGTGCTGTAACAACTGCATTTGATGAATTGATTGGCTCACGTTTATTAGATTTCTAACAGAAAGGCATTGATGTATTTGTATCACGATGGAACAAGTGCGTCGATGTCGATGGAAATGATTTCAATTAATGAAATATGAATAAAGCTTGTAAAATCAAAGTTTACGTGAAAGATTCAAAACGGCCATTTCATTTGCAACAACCTAATGATTACCAAGTGATCTGCCTAAAACGGCGAGTAGATTCGTCGAGAGTATCGCTTGCCAGGAATGGTTGTAGCGAGTTTCGTAAACGTAACGAAATATTTTGCTCGAGCAGTCAGGTACTCTTGATTCGCTTGAATCAACGCAGCCGAACCCTCAGCCGTCATGTTCAATCAGCCTCCAAAGTTGCATAAACGAAGACAGGGATACACACAGGCAGCGGCAATTACCAGCATCCCGATCCCTTATCATCCTGAATTAATTACCAAGTCATCGACTCTGCTTAAAACGGCAGGTAGATTCGCCGGCGAGTATCACTTGTCAGGAATGCAGCAAACGCATCCTACATGCATCAGCATCTTCCTGGAGACGGCTCCGACTGCACGGTGCGCGGAAGCGATGCCAGAAGCCCATCCGTGCGAAGGGTTTAATGAGACGAGTAAATGATGCGTACGAGATCGGAAGTTTTGTCGGTGCTATTCGTAGGGAGAGAGGCAGAGAAAGAGAGAGAGAGGGGGGGGGGAAGGGGTCCTGGTGGTATCCGTCTGCCTGTGGAAACACCTCATCAAGATTCTCGGATCCGCCCCCGCGTCGCTGCACCCCTACAACCCCCCGAAACAGGAGGAATTGTTCCGCCAGGAAAGCCGCCGCCGCTCGAATTACGTCTCATCAGCGCGAGTAACGCGCAATATTCAAATTATCCTGCTGACTGCCGCCGCCTAATGAGACTGTATGCAAATAACGCGGGTCCCGGCTGCGCCGAAGATGCCTCGCGCGAGGGCCAAGCCAGTTATTTAGCTTAGCTAATTATTGTTTGGCGGGGACCGACGCGACGCGACGCCACACGCCCAGGCCAGGTGACCTCCCGCGACAACCAACGATTTGCTCGCTGTCACGTAGCCACAGGAGGATACTTTCCATTATCTGAAGCGCTATGTTCTTGATCACGGTAATGGGCCTAAAACCATTACAAAAAGTGAATTTAATATTAGGACCTTGAATAAGTTCTCGCTGTTGCTTCAAAGATGGTAGTAGCAGTACCCCGTTCGAGGAATTTGGAATGGTAACACACATCCTAGGCAGTAGCGTATCTAACCTTAAATTTCAGTGTATGGTAGTTCACTTTAGTGTAAGCAAAGTAATTTTTTCTTAGTTCTGAAAATGTCTACTTTTGTGCCGAATAAAGTGTATTCGCCGGGAATTTTATTGCACTACTTTATTCAAAAGAAATCTGCAGCTGAAGCACATAGAATTCTTGTTGAGACTTATGGCGACAATGCTTTGTCGGATACGACATGCAGAGACTGGTTTCGACGCTTCAAAAATCATGAATTTGAACTTGAGGATAAAGAACGTTCTGGCGCACCGAAGAAATTTGAAGACGAAAAGTTGCAGGAATTACTCGAATATACTATACTATATATATTGTACTTTGAATGAAATGTTTTTGTTCCTTATAATTTAAATAAATCTTTTATTTTGTTAAAACACAGCGAGAACTTTTTCAAGGTCCTAAAACGAACGAACCCTTTATAAATCGATAACGTGGGACTGCAAGTAAATTCGTCGCCGTTAATTTGTGAATTTTGAATTAGTTTCTGATTAACAAAGTATATAGAGAAAGTATCGCATTATCGATAGGTACAACGTCGCTTTATAATTGTAGTCAATTTAGTTTACGACTAGTTTCTAATGAAACTTCGCACGGAACCATAGAAAAACGCGTCCTATGTATGTATATGTATATATACGTATGTATATCGAACCTTCCAGTTTCATTAAAGTCAGAGTAATAAAATAGTAATCAAGACTTACGGTACAACATTGAAATTTAAGTGAGTCGAGTGCACGCGAGGTTGGCAGGCTTCCAATCTAGATTTCCTGGAGGAAGAAATTTTGTATTAACAGTGGAACTGCCAAGCTGTTTAAATCACTGATTTTAAATCTCTTATTCCCTTTGTCAGAAACTATTACGTAAATGAAAGCGCGCACAGTTTCTCTACCGATTCGCAAACTAACAACAATGACTTTTCAATTGTAACCAAGGGTTAAATCCTTTTAATATTTCTACTATTTGAGAAATGACACCAACTCATTTTCGTCATAAACGCATAAAATCCGAATTCTAATGATAACCGTGCAATAAAGACGAAGTATGGCAATGGAGAAATTGCCTCCGAAATTCTCTACTGGTTCGGCCAACTGAAATCACATTCGTGTAACGTAAAATCTCATCTCTCGTCATCTCAAATCTCTCATCCATTGACTAAGATCTGATGGCTGCGGGTTCATCCATTAGCCGGACAGATATTAATAAATCATCTGCGAATTCAAGGGGCTCAACAATAATCCTGGAACGCAAACGGTACGCCGTAGTCATTGCAAACGGTCGCGCGCAATTATTTGCCGTGGCTAATTATGCTCCGCGAAATGGCGTCCCATTGACCGGGAAACCCCGGGAAATCCGCAGACTCGCCTAATTGACTCGCTGCACCGGGGAATAGGCATTCCTGCCGGACAAAAAGACTCTTATGAACCAACCGGTGTACGGAGTCAGTCGCATAATAGATGGCGCACATTTTCGATCTGACTGAATCAAAACGGATTAAAAATTACGAAAACTTTCACCATTTTCAATCGTTTATAACTCGCAAACCAATTGACCACAATTTCGATGAATATTTTATAAATTTCCGTACAAATTGATCAAGTTGCTGTTCTCTTATATTAGCTCTTACGTTCCCTGTTTAAAAATGATCCTTTGGGGATCAGCAGTGTGCCCAATAACGTTAATTGAACTTCGCAAAGAGTAAACCTTTTTCTGTGAATTTTTTGTCGACGATTTCGGCCCAATTAACCGGCGCGGCGGTTTGATCGAAACCCAGAAACTGGCGCGTCCCAAAAAAAGCGGCGATCGACGATGCTCGGTGACGATCGGCCGGCTGATAATTAGCCGGGCGAGAGCAAACAGGCCTCTATTATCCTAACTTAATTAATCGGACGGCGAAGCCCGTCCCGGCATATTTAAATTATTCGAACGCCGGTGTCAATTGGTCGTGCAAATAATCGCGTGCCCGGCCGATCGGTGAATTAATTATCACCGCACTGCTGACATTAGTTATACGACCGGTAATCTACACGCAACACCGGCTCGTGCGCGTGTAAATATGGCTGGGATTCGATGGGCATCCGGGCCAGCCGGACAACGTTACTTCTAATGTTATTTGGATTGTTGGCCCTCGGGCCAGACAGAACTATCGTTTCACGCCGGCGCGCGGCGCGGCGCCATGTCTTTTAATGAAGATGTTACGTGCGCACCACCCCTCGTTCACTACCCTCGTTCACCCGGTCGCCCTGCCCTCCGACTCTGTCGTTTTCATGCTATAACCATAATCCCGTATTAACCCCTAACACGTGCAGTGAAATACGCGTTACCTAACAGCTAAGGTCAACGGATGTCCGGGATGTCCGGTCCCTCCGTCTTCAGGGACCCATCAAGGAGCTTCCGGAAGAGCTCGAACAATTCTACAGCCCTGGATGTTACTTCGCTGATTTCATAGTAATAATCAGACTGCGAATACTTTTCAATAAAAACTTTATCTTTCAGTTACGGTCAGGATACAGGAACAGAACAGGGAAATTCTTTTATCCGATTTTCAATTTTTGTAGACAAATTTCAAGAAAGTGGAACGAAATAAAATCTAATTTTCAGTAGCCTTTTTAGATCTAGAATGAATAAAATTGTCAAAGACTTGCAACAGTTACCTACGTAACGGTTAAGCGCTAGAGTAAGTAAAAATAATAGACGAGGGGCCCTGTTATTTACGTAGAATAATTGGAAGAATATTTTCACGGTAACGAAGTATATAGGACAACAGTGGAAACATTCCCACGGAGGAAAATGAAGATAACGAAGGCCGAGAAAATAATAAAAAGAACGGCGCAACTGCTAATGAATGAAGCAATTAACCGAGCAAGATTCTGTATGACGATGTTTCGCGAACATTCAGCGGGCAGGATGCTTGAAAACTGCAGTCACAAAGCCTTCGCATCCTCAATGCAAAATGAAGGGAGGTCGGGACAAAGGCCGACACGGTTGCGTATCTTACCTCGATCAATTTTCCAACAGTTTTCCAGCATTAAGCTTGCAACGCCACTTAGCAACCCTTTGAGGACCGACGTTTTTCTCGAAAATGAAATCTTCCCGTTTAATTATGTCCCGTTTGTGCACCGCACTTTGATCCGAGGGGATCCATTGCTCCGTGGGAACCTTGCGGAGCCTGAGCACCGGCAACCCGTGGCAATTAAAGTATATTTACGAACGAGGCAGTAATAAAATTACCATTTTCAAACGTTTCCCCTTGTTCACCGTAATTATTAAAATAATGAGGTCGGGGGACGAACTTTTATCAACTGCGCCTCGTCGCGGCGCATCTTTATTCATTGCACGCCAACTTAATATTGTTTATAGAAAACAAAGCGAATTTATTGACTCGCAGCTGGTTTAAATATATGAATATTTAACTCGCCGGCAAGTTTATTTTCTACCTTGCCGGAGCGATTCCGAGTTCTTGCTTAAATGATGTTGTTCAAACACAAATCAAGAGAACTTCGCTTTTCACATTTATTTCGTTTCTTCAAAATGGACGAACTGGAACAGTACAAAATTACCACAAGATGTTATTTCGAACAATAGAAGATACATTACTTTCAACTTGACAGAAGAGCAACATCAGATTCTGAAATCGCTGCTGCGCGCAAACTTGTGAAATAAAATCATCGCAGCCTTTTCCACATTGTACAATACCGAGATGAAATTTCGCAGGAAGGGGACAATTGAATTTCCCGCGGGCTTGTTAACGTAATGACGATCAGCCCGGCAGTTTGTCCAAAAGTTTAAAATAAAGCCGCGCAACACCTGCGTCTTTACGAGCTAAGTATCCCGTCCGAGCAGCTCGGATCCTACCGGCAAGAAATATTATTTTACAATTTAAGCAGGCTTAAAGCGTTCACCGAGCCCGGCAAAATGAAGTGCAGAAAATACGCGCAGCCCTTAATACCGTACCCCTATAATCCCATGCGACCTGTACTTCTTTTTTTTTCATCTCGTCGAACGATCGCCCGTTGCGAAAAACTCGAACACCGTCTTCCCAAAAAAGAGAATCGTTCGCCTGGTCCGTTTAAGTATTCCGGTAATCCCGGCGCATAAATAGCCCGAAATCAGGGGGAACAACCGATACACTTAAGCTCGCAGGGGGAATTAAGCGGTTCGCCTTAATGAAACGCATTTTTATTGTCTCATCAGGCTGGCGCGCCCGCGCGCGCGGCTCGATACGATATACGCGGAGCCGGAAACCGAAATGCATGCAAATGGCGGTCGGTCGAAGATACCCGCTACGCGAGTCGATTAATGGCCGTATGCAAAAGCAATGGCCTCTTCTTACACAAATATCAACCGATTAGCCCAATAACGCTTAACGGCAGGTTCCGGTATACGAAACTGAAGAAATGATCGTTTTCAGGATTTTTCCTGACAAAATAAATAAAATCGACCTACGGTTTTTGGAATTTGCCGATGGAAGAACAACCTTTGAAGAATTCGAGGTGAACTCGGTACGTCGGAAGAAATGAAATATAAAAATTCGAATTGTTCTTATTCGTAAATTTTCGAAATTGTTTTTTAATTACATGTTCTTTGGATGTGACAGAATTGAGAAATGTATACAAAATCGATTTTTCAAAGATCTAGATCTGCACCTCTTTCTAGTCGAACGTTCGCTTACTGGTCGCATGGATTTTTGTTACTTTCCGTGTGAATTTCCACTCTCTACACCCTCGTGAACGTTATTCCTACGATTACGTGAAGTTGTTCTACTACATTCGCCTGTTAAAATTCTATGTTTAATTAAAGCTGCAGAAATTTTATATTGAAATTTGGAGAACTTCAGAGAAATGTGGTTCGTGTAATTTGTGAGAAATTCTTTTGAACCACTAAATAAATTCATTTGCGTACACACATTACAATGAAAGATACAATCTGATCAAAAGCAAATGCAGTCTTGAAGTTTTTAAATTGAAATTACAGAGATAAATTGGCTGCCTAGTAATTCTGCTCTGACTGGTATGAGTAAATAATATTTAGCTACATCAATATTGATAAGATTCCACTGTGCACGTAGTAAAGTTCATCGTGAATATTTTTCCGACCATGATTAAATTTTATTTGGATATCTGATATTCTATTTTCCAGCGAATAAATGAAAGATATCTGATATCAACGGATACGGGCGAAATCGCCGGGGATGAAATGTTGGAAAAATATTTTCATAGCATGCTATATAACTTCAAGGTATTTTAGTACAGCGGCGAAACAGCTTACAATTAAACAATACAATATTTAAGGTGAAGTGCCCTATGCCTGGACAGCATGTTTTTCTATTTTAAATTTCATCACTTTAAATAAACAAAAATAATTTTTTTAGATTTTTGACATACAGTTCAGAGTTTGTAACGTAATTTAAAATAAAAAAAATCATTGTTTAGGTTAATATCTTAATTGTATTAACAAGAATAATTCAAACCTATATAGTTGGACATTATCAAATTTAAGTATTAAAGGTATTTTACAATCTGAAAAAAACATTTTTTTAAGGACTATATCGACATGAATAATTAATTTTTGAGGTTAGGTATTAATACTGATAGATTTATGACATAAAAATGAAGTATTATTAACGTCACAGCCGGAACACATTTTCTACATACGTTATACAAGCTAATAGAAGACTATTTATACGTACATTTAGTTAAATAATTTGCAAACAATGCGTTGATTTTATTCACAAACGCGTGTCCGGCTTCAGGCGTAAGCACACTGCGTATAAGCTTAGACTGGGACAGCTACTGTCACCGCGTCCCAATATGGAGTACTTATATTTGAAAACAGTCCTAATCTTGGACATCTAATATTTGGATTAATAATTATTATTTACGTTGAGTTTGATTGCCAATTTATTTTAAAATATCAATATTATTATGCGTGATATTATTTTTTGTCCGAGGGCTTAAATTATATCTTTTTTTCTAACAAAAGTTCGAACTATAAATGCACATGATTCGCATGTAAATAGACTATTTTGTATACTGTTTTCAGATGAACTTTGAATTTATTTTTAAATTTCAATTGATGTCATAATGAAATAATATGCACACCTACTTGTAGCTAAGGCCTCAGAATACATAATATAATTATTTAATCTCTTAATTACTGATTTTACTATGAAAATTCAATTGTCCAGATTTAGGTATCACTTTTGGACTGTCCAGACTTAGGGCACTTCACCTTACGCTAGCTAAATTATGAATGTTTTCGTAATGAAAATTGTTACTTCGTATCTGTTCTCTGCGGATACACGATATGTACATAACAATGAATTGGCTAGGTATAGGTTTCCCTTCGAACTTATTCTTTTTGTCGTTTTATCAAAATTGTAGATTGAATTTATTCTGAAATTTCACCATTTCTAGAATAATTTATTCCGGATATGTTCTCGTTTCCGTCTTGCAATCAGTACCGTTGTCGTTGTTGGTGACGAAGATTATTCCGCACCGAAGCATTCAGTACAGCGGAAGGGTAGTTACTGGCATTGCGTCGAGACGTGATAATGCGCCAACCAATGACAGATCGACACGTGGATTAACGACGCGACTGATTCATGAGAAGCGTTGATCTCCGGTACTGCTTCCGTATTGACATCCTACTTTTCAGTGAGAAGTGGTGCTCCGCAAAGCACATCAAGTTCAAGCATCTCGCTTGCCATCTCTCTGACGCCAGAATTAACACAAAAGCCGACCCGAGGCTTGGAATTAAGGAATAAACGCAGATCATGGCGTTTCACTACTTCGACTAGAATGGTGTGTTTCGTTAAAGCGAAATAAATAGCGCGGTGTTCTCGCAACATAATCATTTTCAGACACGAAAGGAAACTTTGGAACGCTCAACGTCGATCTCCGGAGCCTACGACAAGCTTGCCAGACGGATCCGCGAGCGTCTGTTGGCAGTCAGTGGTTTCCGGCTTGTCGAGTGTCCCGCGCCGAGTGCATGACACGTTCAGACCCCTAATCCGACGAGTTTGCCGGATTCGTTCGTTCCCCGGCGCACTTTGAGGCCTCTCTCCCCGGACGAGTATCGCGCGGGACGCAAAGCCGCGGCGAGCCTTAACGAGGTGTTACAGCGTTCCCGGCTGCGCTCCGGATCCATCCCCTTGAAACTCGGTAATTAATCTCCGGATGCCAACTCGGTTTCCGTTTCGTGCATCGCGTGCCTTGACGCCGCGCCGCGCGCGCTCACCCCCTGAATAGATCCTCTACTCAAGACCCACCTTTCCCTCTTCATCCCCCTACCCGGGCCAGCTGCCGGCCATTTTTCGGCTCTACCTTCTTCTCTCCGACTCTTCCACCCCCTATGTGAAGGGTCGCACGACCCTCGAGGCGCGAAAGCGACAAAATTCGCGATACAATACCTTGCATACTCTCCGAGCTCATTCGCCCTTTGCCCAAGCTTTGTCTCGCGGTACTTCGTTCTCGCAGTTTTAAACATCGTAAGGGAGTTGTTCGAACAATCTCGCAAGCACATTCAACCCTCCTATAACTTGTCCTACACTAAATAAGTTACTATTAGTAATTATCAAGAAAAAAGATTTAGTTGTTTGGAAAACAAGAAATAACCGCAAGAGTGTTAGAGATCATTTCTATGGAAGAACAATCGCTGTTTGTTCCGAACATGTTTATAAGGAAACCGAGTAATCTCCATTCATCCCCCGAGCTCTTATGAATTCACATTTCCCCGAAAATTCATCATTCACCGAATAATCCCCTCTTCAGCAGCTCCATTATTCATGTTCCCGCCGAATAATTCCAAAAACAAGACCAAACACAAACTCATTGTCGCCGTGAAGAACTTAATAGTCTATAGAACGCAGTCAAGTCTTCATCGAATCCCAGTAATGCCCTATTCTATTATACACCCCGGACCTGCAGCCATTTCGAATGCGTAAAATCCGACCTGCCGTGATAGCGGAACAACTAGAAGAAGCTTAACCGTAAAACTAAAACAATTTGCCATTCGCAAATTCGCTGGGAAACTCATCTCTCTCTCTCTCTCTCGCGAGCTATTAAAGCGACAACCGAATCTCTCTAACCGATCTAGAATCCCATGGAAATCGGTCGCAAAGTTCGTCGAGGAGATTCCTCCTGAAGAGCTCCGAGTGCCACGTGTAGCCAGCCCAGGTATCGAAGCATTCCGGGGCACTAGTATTTTCGCACCTTTCACCGGCTCCACGGAGCGAACGGCCCACTAAACCGACTCTCGTAAACTGGGGCCAACGCTGGCCCGCGCGTTCCCAGAAGCCCTCATTCCTTTCCCTTATCGCGCGATAAACCTATCCCCACCGGCGAGCCTTGTTCCCAGTCTCATTGCAAGCTTTACGGCACGTCTTAAACCGAATCGGCATCCCCGACGAAGGAGACGCCGCGAGCCTCGGGCACATTCGTTTGGAAATCGCCCGGACGCGTCCACCCTCGTGCACCGCACCCAGCCCCCGAAGATGCATTTTTTATGCATCCCCGCAACCCCCGGCGCTTTATCGACCGGTCGACCCGACAGCTTCCCCACAACCGTCTCGTTTACACTGCGATCCGACGCTTTTCTTTCCGAGATCTTTCTGCAATATGTACTTGCGTACGTGTGGCGCGGGTCTGTTCATTTCGGGTCCCATGGAAATCACCGACACAAATTTCCCCGACACGGTTTTCACCGACAACATTTCACCGACTCCAGATTTGACCGACAACGCATTTAACCGAAAACTCTGACTTCTGACCGACAACGAATTTGATTTATAATGACTTGAGACGACCACAGTATGTATTATATGTATTATCATACTGTGGTCGTCTCAAGTCGTTGTCGGTCAAAATCGTTGTCAATCGAATTCGTTGTCGGTCAAATCTGGAGTCGGTGAAATGTTGTCGGTGAAAACCGCGTCGGGGAAATGTGTGTCGGTGGTTTCCATGGGACCTGTTCATTTCACCGATACGAAGACGACGTTTGGATCTTGAAATTCTGTAGCTAATCAACTATGAAAATATAGTGTTTCAACAGACGTATTCGCGGATCGAGCCGTGGCAGAATAGAATCTGATTACAGGCTAATAATCTCGCTTGAAATGTACCTGTTAATTTGATATACTACTTCCTATAATTGTTGATTGCAGGCAATTGTAATTATCTCGATCACGATTGTAGGTCAGTAACAATTAACGCTCGTGGAAAACGATTGCTAACCGGAATTAACTAAATGTAACACTTTAATTGTTATCAATAGACTGCAGACTTTATAAATTTGTCGAGCGCAACTGAACGAAATTAATCACACATGGACACTAATAATATTTACTGGTGGTTTCACTTTGCTATTAATTTCCCGGAACCAACCGCACTGAAATATGTTCATACGAACGAACATTTGTATAAAGCGTATATCCAGAGTGTACTTGGAATATTTCTATTAATTCGAAACAGAGAATATTTGTCAGTAAAAATCGGAATTATTAACGTTTCCCGCTGTGTCTCTGGTTAGAAGTGTTTCGAAACAAATTGAAATTTTGTAAAGTAAATTATCCTCATTCTCTTTTTCCTCTCGTTCTGTTTATGTGCAAACGGCATTAGCAGGAAGTAGATAAATAAAAGAAGAAAAGATTTCGCAATCCGAGAACGTTCTGCGAATCGAATTAACGCCGCCGCGGGATGCTCGTCAGATTCTAATTAGTGTTTTTCCGCTGGCGTCTCAAGGAATCCTAATGATCCTCTGAACGTTCTCGGAGAATCGACGCGAATTGTTTTTCCGAAATGTCCTAGAATGTTCCAGAGGGTTTCATTGTTCCCAGGCATCTTTTGTTTAAAGCGATTGTGAAGCAACAACGCGACAAAGAAATATACTGCTTTTGGGCAGTACAGTAAATTCTCTATAAACGCGAACGCATCGGGGGGATATCTTCGCATTTTTCGATCGTGGTCCGACTTTTTTCGAGCTTCAAAGGCCAAGCCGAACGTAGAGGACAGCGCGTGTAAAGCGAGACCACGCGCGGGCCTTTGAACTGTGCCTGCGACTGCGACTCTCCGCGTCTCTTTCTTTTCTATACGCTGTCCTTCCGTGCGCCCGAAACGTCCATCGTCATTTAAACCTCTACAGTTTAAATACCATCGAAGGAAAACTATTGAATTGAAGCGTTTGCATCCGTCAGGAAAAGACACACTTTTTGTAGTTTTTGAACTGTTTTAAGTAATGTACTTAAGATTTATTTAAGATTTATTTAATTTTGTTTCTTATCAAAAAATTGTGTAATGGAGCGAGCGAGACACGCGTGACTTGACACGGTGTTCGGTTTTGCGACATGATCGGTCATAGCTCATCGCGTCTTTATATTTATAATTTCTCTTTCTTTTTCACTCGCTATACATACTCTTATGTTCTAAAGTCACTTCATATGTACATACCGTCAATTAAACTACTAAATTCTGTTCAAATTATATCGTGTTTGGTATCATTTTAATCAGAAAAATGCCAGAAATAAGGTAGTGAAAGTCCCCATAACAGAATCATGGAAAATGAAGAAGTTTGACTGTTGGTGTAACGTTATGATGACTCACGGACGTTTGAACTGTGCCGACGACTGTGACTCTCCGCGTAGCGTTTTAGTAGTGGTTCACACCGATATACCGAGCTGAGTCAGTGTATTAGTTTGGAGAGGATATTTTTTTTCGCATTTATCGTGAAAAGATTTTCGCGTTTATAGAGAATTTACTGTATAGGTATAACACATTGTATATACAGGAAATGAAGAAGGGGAGAGGTAACTACAATTATTAATAAACGCATTTATATGTTGTACAAAAAGTCACAAAATTCTAAGAAGCTGTGTCATTATATACATAATTGTTTTTCTAATTGAAATTGAAAAGCAGTCAAAATGACTTCCTTAGGCAATCTAGTGTTAAACGAGAACTAGCAAGAGATATAGATTTTTTGAAATTAATTAAAGAGAGAGAGAGAATATTGAAGCAAGGTTTCTCTATAAAATAAATTGATACCCTCTCGCTATAAGAAAAGATTTAATTTCCCGAATCAACGTTCACTTCGGCGGCTCGGTAATGATTTCACGCATCGCAGAAATATATCCAACGACAGGCGAGTGCATAAATCGTCGCCGCGAGTACACGGTTCTCTCTCGAACAGCAGATTTCACGGGCGCATCGTTCGAACTTTTGACGGAGCCGTGGCGTGGCCCCGGCGCGGCAGCAAAACAACAACTCGCGGAGGAGGAAGCGTATAGATCAAGCCGACGAACGGCCGAGTTTTTCGGAGACACGCTGCATAAATCTCCGAGGCCGCGGCGTGACGAGCGAACTTTTTTGTTCGGCGAGTTCGCCGCGGACTACTGCAGACCGTGCAAGAGTGCAGAGCGGAACGAAGCGTGACTGCCGCGCCGCGTTGCGCTGGTGTGTAACTCGGACCGGCAGAAAAGTCGTGCGCTAGGTGTCGATCCGTGAATTACGAGGCGTGCTGTGTTCTGCAGGCGGAGTGTCCTCGGAAACGTGCAGCCGAAATAAAAGCCCGGAACCACTGGTTTTTCAAGCGTAATTGAATCTACTTGAACTAAACTCCTGAAGTTGTGGCATTGAAGATCGTTGAACAAATACATTGGTGTTCCCTACATCGAATAGTTAATTATTATTATTTATTATTTATTTATTTTGAACGGACCGAGGTCCATTTATACAAATCTTTGCAATAGAACAAAGACTTAACATAAGTTACTAAGAAAGGACATGCATAAAAAGAAAACAGAAACTATAGGTGTAAGGAAAGTACATGGACTTTCCCAATACTGATTAAATCGTCCCGCGTAATTACGACGGTCGGTAAGCCAAACATCTACAAGCACAACAAGGAGAACAAGGTGAAGGTGATGACGAGAAACACATGAAAGACAATAGTATACCACCGTTAACCGAAGAAAGTGTAACGATATGAAAGTGTAACTGTAAGAAAAGAACAGAGTGAATAAGAAACATCGAATGTTGTTTCTTTGATTACAGGTATACTTTGTGACGAGTGATTATTAGTTTATTAGCTTTAAAATAATAAATTTTATCCTTTGATTACAGAGAAACGATTCAGTTGATTATTTACATAACCTAAAATTACAACCCATTACATAGGTATAAAGGCACCGATATTATACGTTAATCCTGCGTAATTTTTTTTTTGAAAGTTTGTATCGACCCATTAAAACAGTCAATACTGTTATATAGAGTGTTGGAGTTCGCAATAATTTGATTTATATGATTTATTAATCCATATGCGGATTTGCATTTAAGTGTTTGAAAACCTGCTCGAGATCTCAAAGCACGTTCAGGTGCGTAAAAATTGATTTGCATAAGGAGAGAGGTACAATCTATATGGTTATTAATTAAATTAAAAATAAAGCTCTGGTCGGATACTCTTCTGCGAGCAGACAGTGTTTCCAGGTTGACTATGTTTAATATTGTGGAGTAATCGTGATCAAAGATTGACATAGGATTATTAATCTTATAAGAACAAAACCTGAGAAATTTATGCTGCACTCTCTCTAGCATGATTTCGTTAATGTTCGATTTTTTATGGGAACGTTTATCTTGTCCGACGCGGAGGATTCGTGATCAGACGGTTCGGTGTCTTCCAAAGCAATCCAATCGCCGGGCTGGGCGTGCGCAGGGTTTCCGTAGAAATAGGATTCGATTGCGTGCGAGTCCCTCATAGGAAATTAATTTCCCGCGTTGCCCCGGAGAAATTCTTTGGTCTCGGGGAAACGGACTCGGACGTACACGGTATGGGAGCGCGGTGTGAGCGAGAGAGAGAGAGAGAGAGAGAGCTCATAACACGGCGCAAACGTGACATATAATGGAACTGGTATCTGCGAAACTCGGTGGACGGGCCGAGACCCGGCCCCTCGAAGCTTATTTCCTGACGCTTATGATCTATCTGGCATCGTGCACGCGTTCATCGTATTTCGAGACGTCGGGCAAGGCCAGTAAACGTCACGTCGGAACTTTCTATCGACATTTTATTTTCCGTTGAACACCCGGCCCGACTCGGTCTCGAAAAACCAACCGATCTCTTCGACGGAAACCGATATACGCTGTTCCGCGGCCGAGTCGATCGGTTTCCAGGCTGCTTTGGTCTCGAATATTCGGAACGCGATCCCGAGCGCGGCATACGTGAGCGGGCAGCTGTTGAAAAATTCCCCGGTCAAACGCGTCGGGATGCATTTATCCCGGCGATCGTCGATTCCACGCTTCGAAACGATTTCTGTGTCTGCTCGAACCACCGATCCGTTTGCGTCTGTACCCTTCTATCACCGAGCCACCGCTTTTCAAGCGAATCCACGCTCGTCAATTTGCCCAGAAACCGGGACAACGTTCATATCTTCGTTAGTGGCGTGCTGTTCGCTGCAAGCACTCCGCTCGTAAAAGTTTCTTTTAGTCAAGACAGCAGAGACATTAAAAAAATTAAGAATGGCAATCAGGGGATGCAAGCTGCAGTGTTAAAAGTGTGACCAGTATTTTAGCGCCACCTCAGTACTGGGGCTGAACTAATGGCAGTATATATAGATATAAAGCGGTAGACGGTTGTAAAAAAACTGTTTACCACAACAGGATTCGAATCTCGGTCTACCGCTTGGTAGTCCAACTCTTTAGCTGATTGGCCCATCGACGATCTTATAAAAACATCGAAAATTTTAGTATATGTATCGCAAAAACTGCAGCGACACCAACGCCACCTCAGTATTGGGGACGAACTACATATACTGGACCAACTATTTCCATTACAGCTTACACCCCCTGATGGCAATACAGTAATTCTTCCATCGAAGTCCTAGGTAGCCTGTTCCATCGAAGTCCAGTGCCTACTCACTCCACTGTCGGCCAACGTTGCGCCGCGCCGTAGAGCGGCGAAAATTGATCTCGGCTCGGGTATATCGGTGTGAACAGCACACATTGACTCGAGTCAATCGAGTTCTCAAACTTCTTAATTTTAATGATCGGTTCATGGGACTTTTACTAGCTTATTCCTGGCGTTTCTCTGATTAAAATGATACCAAACACGATATAATTTCAACGTTATTTAGTGGTTTAATCGACGGTAAAAGTTTCGAAGGCAACGAAGACCAGCGACAACGCGGATCTTTGAAATGTGCCGGCGACGGCGACTGTCCGCGTCTCTTTCTTTCCCATACGCTCTTCTTCGTTGCGCTCCAAACTTTCATCGTCGATTAAACCACTAAATATTGGCCAAATTATATCGTGTTTGGTATCATTTTAATCAGAGAAATGCCACGAATATTTTGGTGAAAGTTCCATAATGATATCATAGAAAATAAAGAAACTGAGGTCTTGGTGTTTCATTGTGATGACGCACGGGCCATTAAACTGTGCCGGCGACGGCGACACGCTTCGACCACGCGATCCTATTTCATTCTGTCCTTCTCTATGTTCGGCTCGTCGTTTGAAGTCTCGGCGCGGTGGACGCAGTCATAAAAATTTAGCCACCCTATTCTATCGAAGTCCGTTCAAAACACGGGTGTTGGGACTTTGATAGAAGAATTACTGTACATTATCTTCAGCTTATTAAGATTGTTTCAGAAGAAGAGGAATGTCTACGTATAGTCACTGTTTCACGCAATCGATGCCGACAATTTGTATCTTCTACCAAGATCCGCAGTCTAACCGTAACCAATCGTCCAGGTGTGAACGCGTTGAGAATCTCGCGGTGAGAGTCGTCGATAAACATGGCCGACCGGTTTACACGGGTTTTTCGGGAATCTCGGGGAATCTATGACCGAAAAAAGAATCAAGAAAGAGGGTTGAAAAACTGCCAACGGGTGAATCGGGTTAGGGAGGGGGTAGGCGAGAAAGCAGGTCGTCGACAGAGGGGGCAACGATGGAAGGATGCGCTGGTGAAGCGCAGCACGGTGCACACCGGTGCAATTTCGGGGTACTGCGCGTCGCGTCGAAATTCGAATCTCTCCGACGCTTCAGCGGAAAGCTATTCCCTCGAGCGACTAAAGCGGCAGAAGCCTACACAGAAGGGGCTGAAACTTTTGTTTTCGCGGCGGCAGTGCAGCCGGGGGTCGTGCACACAATGCACGGACATGCTCTTCGCGCTCCACCCTATCCCCCTCGTTCCTTCTGGTCTTTTTACGACCGCCATTTTTACGCCGCGTATACCGCGCGCGCGATCCAACTTTATACTCTTCTGCTTGGCAACCATCGGCTGATCATTCTTGTTTTCTTATTTCATCTGTACGGGATTGGACTCGATTAATGGTTCAATCGTAACCCCGCCGCGCTCGACGAAAAATTAATCTCGTGAGGGCTGGTTGAATAGTGGTTGATGATGATGTTGATAGTGAAGTACAACAATTTAAATTATAATTAATTTGTTGTTTCACGATCGTAAATATTTGATAAGAGTAAATATGCTCAGAGCGCACAGTTTCGATCAGGGAAAAGACAAAGCAAATTTGCAAAATTTAACCTCTACGTTTCGATCCGGGTTTGGATCATTCTCAAGAGTATGCGTCTGAAAATATATATTGAATTAATATCATTGGTATTTAACACGGGAAAGAACACTGTTTATAAATGAACCCTTAAGACACCTACTTGCTATGTATAAAGAATTTTAGAAATTTGAATTAATGGAAATGAATTCCATGCTGGTCTAAATTGAACTGATCTATTGACCGTTATGAAGAGCAACCACAACAAATATTGGAACGACGCATTTGACATTCAGCCAATCAGACACAATGATCGACACGTTGTTGAATCGATTCTTGGCGGTAATTTCGAATTGACGAATGCGATACCCGACAGAACACATCCATTTGAATACCATTTATGAAAATGGTAAGAACATTGACATTCAATGGTTCAGACCAACAATGTTGTAAACATCAGATGTTTATAGGTGGAAGAGAGAACAATACTTTGTATATGAGTGGAAACTTCATCATAAATACATTCCTGGTTTAGTAATGTTGCGTAATATTCATGAATCTTTGGGGTTTCGTACCTAAGATTTACGCTATAATTTAAATTATAGTTCACTTAATAAGTAGAACTCTCCTTTAATAATCAACTACTATGTACAAGTTTGGTGTGACAACGAGATGTTGTTCGTTCGGTGGTTGAGAAGAATCTGATCTTTTTTAAAACGCTTTGCCTGTTGACTAGATGCTTTTTGGGGTATAAGAAATGAGTGGTGGGAGACAGTGTTTAAGGAAAGGGAAAACTACAGAAGAGAGGGAAGACTGGAAATTGCAATAAAGAAATAAAATGCAGGGACAAGGATGACCTGAGGATTGGTGAGTTGGAGAAAAACTAGATGTGAAGGATGTGAAGGACTAGGGCATTCGCTCGGAGTTATTTATGATGGAGAAAGTCCTTAAAATTGTGGGGGCGCGTGACAAATTGTACAACTTTGGTTTGAGCACGGTTTAGAAGTTAAAGTGAGACGGAATTAAGAATTAAACGTGACAATGACTGTTGGTCGGGTGTGCTAGCAATCCGGACATCATCGAATCCCCTCCTCTCATCATCAATTCCTTCGTCTCTGTTTCATACAATCAATGCACAACATTTCATCATACACTTTCTAGAATTCGAACATAGTCATGGAAATTATCACACACTAAACCATCAACAGATTACGGTAACATCGTGCGATATGATACAGACATCGACGAGCCATTAAAGCAAACATGAAAGGGCTGTTTCGCCACTGTTTCGTACAATTTGCAGAGACTAGTTTTGTTTCGCGTAAAGATCCGCGGTCTATTTATAACACACTTGAAATTCCACCTCGATGCTCCAGTTTTGCGTGGAACGTACCTCGCAAAGAGCGGAAACAAATCGCAGGGCAACACGCTCGAACAATCGGCAACAATTTTCCATTTATCGCGCTCGCTACTTAGCGAACGATCGTTCCGAATACTTTCCTCCCGCTAACAACCAATTAGCCTAATTAGCGGGGCGGGCAGTCTATAGTCCGAGAGTAGCTGAGGATACGCGGAACAATTTCCGCTCGCGAACTGTAGAACCGTGGCCGGCGAGAACCCGTGTCCCGGGAACCATAAATGATAATACCGGCGCGGTGGATCCGCGATGCTAATTGAAATCAGCGCGGTTGTTTCGCGCGTGCATACAGGGGGGAAAAAAATCTCGGGGAGTTCGTTGATCCATTGATTCATCGTTCGCCGGGGGCCGCCGTGAATTATGTTTGCCTAACGTTGTTGGCCGGCCGCCTGTAGAAAAAGGAAACAGGAGCCAGGGGGAGGGGGCAGAATAAAAGAGAAAAAAAGATTGTGGGGATAGAAAACAGGGAGAAATTATTGCCTCGCCCTGGTAGGACTCCGCGCGCTTTGGCTTTTTGTACGGGGATTTCGCTGCATCTTGTACTCGCTCGGTTGCGTTCCATTCGCGGCGGAAAAGCCCGGAAAAACATCTCCGCGTTATATTGTGAATTACGTAGCACGAAAGCCGACTCCCCGGTGAAAACACTGGCCGGGGATCCTGTTTGAAAAAATTCGCCGGTTCCCATCGTGCACCGTGACCAATCCCCTCGCGCTATTAGCCTCTGCGAATTCGTTCGCGACCCGGTCTACAGACATCTCTGCTTTTTTCTCAACAATTGCAATACCGGTCTCGCAATTCACCTCGATAACTTTCTACCAGATGAAAGTATTTCGTTTGTTCATTTTGATCTGAGACACGCAAATTCCGCAGTTCACCGATCAGTATTAGTTTCCGTTTTTGGCAGAGGATATCCGCATAAATTGGGACCGAGTAGTTTGCGCTAGTTAACTCGTCTTAGTTGGTAATACACACGTGGAAACTGGAAGTTCTAGTCGAAAGCAAATGCGCACGCTAAGGCAATTCCAGCGCGGAGTTCCTCTGAGTCGGGATATACCGAGTATGTTATCTAAAATTAGAATCTAAAATGTTTCTGTTGTTCTTAATGACGTGGAAAGACTTTCCGAGGAAAACATGTTCGCTGTAAACAAGCAAACGTCATTATCAAAGAAGACTTTTCTGTGCGGATAAAACAACTAACAAACGCGTAGTTGCGTAACGAAACAGCATCGCTACAATACATTCGAGAGTTCCGCATCGAAGATGAGCAGGGGTCTCGCTTTACTCAGTCGTCTTTACTCGGAGGAGAATTTTCCACGGAGTGAATGAGAACCGAACAAACTATTTCTTCGTTGTTATCCCTGAACGCCGTCGGGGGGAACGGAGACGTTTCAGTCAGCAGATTTACTTAACACGCCTTGTGCAATTCGCTTTCTTTGTTTCGCGTTTCGCATACGCTCGCGTTTACTGACGAGCGCGACTCCTCTCGAAATATGTCTGCGAATCTGACGCGATTCCTCGACGGGCGCCACGCCGTTTTCCAGCGAGAGATGTTGATTGGCTCGTTCCGTGTCGGCGGAATCACGGAATTGGCTTCGATTTAACGGGAGTATGACTCGACAATCATTCTCCTATCTTCTCTCTCTCCCTCTCGGTGTTTCTCTTTGCACGGATAGGAAGACGGGAACTTTGCGAGCTGCTACTCGAGCCGGGGGAAAAGAGTACCGTTGTATATACCTCGAATGCCAACAATATGTTGCGAAACGTTAGAGGGGAAAAGTATTTGTTTAATTAAGTAAGTGGAACGAGGCTCGCTGCAGCGAGGAAGTGGGACAGGCACTGTTCTGGTCCCTGACCAGACAAGTGAAACGAGAGCGGGTGTCTGAAAGGACAAGTGGAATATGGACTGCCCTTGGTCAGGCAACTGGGACAAGATTGTATTCTTAGTTGGACAATGAGGGTAATGAGTGTCGCTGATGATGACGCGAACACTGGAGTGACTGTCTCGCTGTGACGCGATCGAATGTGGACGCTCCACTGTCCCAGAAAAGTAGGGGAATAAGTGCGGGACGCTATCAGGACGCGGACGGGACAATCTCTTGCTGCTAAAAGTGAGTTGAGAACTTCGTTATCCAGTAACAAACAACTGTTCTTAATAACGGTGATCTTGTTTCTTTGAAACTTGTGCGAAGCAAAGAGAATTCTTTTAAAATGATTTCTAATACTTTTGTGACACCCGGTACATTTCCATCTCGGTAGACAAAAAGAAGTGGACTAAGATATTTGGCAAGATACGACAGAGGAATGGGATTCTTAATCAAGCTAGAAAGGGAAATAAGATCTCCGATCAGTCAATGAGCAGTAGAATGAAATTACCATTCGCATCAGATAAGTAGAATAAGGTCAGTAACCAACGGTGCAAGTAGCATAGGTAATGACTTCAGTGATCAGAGTAGTAGAAAACGATTTATAGTCGAGCAAATTAAATGTCGAATTGTGCGCTATAGATTAATGACCGGCTCCGGAGTAGAATACGACGTCCATTAGTCAGACAAGTAGAATAAACACCTCCGATGGTCAATGGGGTGTAATTTACCGTTGAACCGTCAACCTGGCCAGACGTAGACACGTATACACGTACATACATATCTCTGTATGTACACCGTTCTATTTAGCTTGACTTTTTCCAGCCACATTTTCATTCGGCCGCTCTCATGCCGATTAATGTATCGTTTTTAGAACATTACTCGTTGTGTAGCTGATTCGAGTAATTAATATTGCAGCAAAGGTACCTCGCGAATGCTTCACAAGCCGCTGCAACCGATTGCATCCGATTCAACGGGACATAATTAATTAACGGGCCACACGTCCACCAATAAACTTCTCAATTATTCCATTCCGCCTTGTTAATCGTATTTCTGGACTCACGTTCGTCGAACACCGGGGGCTCGGCCATTTTGTTTGTCGCCGGGTAATGCAGCGAATTGCATTGGTTCCCTGTCAATATTTAAATTATTATTAATCCTTTATTAGCTGCACGCGCGCACTCTTCCTCTGGAAATTTGTTTATCCTTAATCCCCCGTTTCGATTACTTCCACGCATCGGAAACGCAATTCCCCGACAAACGCGTACAGTGGAATTATAAATAATTACGCTTGTAATGGGCTGTCATCGTTCCCCAGTTCCGAGCTAACGATAAATTAACAACGGTGTTTGCGAAGTCTTCGATCGTTTTTGCAGAGAATATCAGATCGTCGCGTAACTTGTGCTGGTTCCTTTCTACGATATATTCTCGGGAGGTGAAGTCTTTTTCTGAAGTCTTTGATCCCTCCTATATGTTCTTATCTGGAAACTGTACTGGAGGATAATCCTCTTTCAATTTCCTGGAATTTCGAAACAACAGAATAGTTCAGTCTGAGCAAAAACGTTTCCTGCTAAACGCAGGCTTCTAGTCACCATCGCGGTGATACTCATTACCTTTTCATCCCTAGTCGAGAGACACCTATTATGCTCATCCGTGCGGTCGTATTTCACTTGTTCGATTAAGAACTCTCATATTTCCCTTGTCAGCCTAATGACCGCTCGGATCGCACTTTCTATACGGACAAAACACGCCCTACTACATAGAGGGAGAGAGAGAGTGAGAGAGAACGAGTGGGCAGTCATTCAAGCGGATTCTCCCTCTTCGCAAGAGAGTCCGAAACCCCGTGCGAAGCTCATTAGAGAGCAGCTATCCGGTTCCTTCGCGGTCAAATTAGCAAAGAAGCGGCTCTTTTGTCGGGACAGGGGAGGGGTGTAACCGGCCCGCATCTCTCGCTCGTCCCTCCAGCGAAAATGTTTGATGTAGTCGGGGCGGCGAGATGAAAGTTTGATCTTGAAAGCGGCGCGTCACGCAATCCCGCGCAGACAAAGCTCCCGTGGTGGTTAATGCGCCGCGTCATCGTGTGCATGGCGCGTCTCATGGCGTCGCATCTCGCTGCGCTCGCCCCCTGCGCTGTTCCCGTGGGTGCACCGCCACGGTTCCCAGACTTATAATCCGAACAGAGACAGACAGAGAGAGAGAGAGAGAGAGAGAGAGAGAGAGAAAGCTAAGCCCTCGCCCGTTCCAGCTGGAAACTTGCGAGTCGAATCGACGCCGCGCCGCGGCAACCACTTTGCCGTTTGTTCGGGCTAGCACCTCCGCGCGCCAGACCAAACGAGCTGAAACTTGGACTCGAAGGCTCTCACAGTGTCTCTCTTTGACCCGGCCTGACCCGTACACCCTTTCCGACGGCGAGCCGGCTCATCCCGCTCGGAAGATAGCCCACTCTCTCACTCACTGTCTTTCTCTTCCGCCCCCGCGTTCGACCACAGACGTCGAACGCCTGCAACTTTGATGAAGTTCCCCGCACAGTCGCGCCGGCACTTTTGATCGCGCGCACCTACGGGACCCGCGGGACCTTTTTGTGGACGGTCGAGAGAGGCTCGAACCGTCTCTCCGCGACCAGGGGAGAACTGTATTAAGCTGCTCAACGCCGAGTGGCGTTTGCCAGCGACGCCTCGCAGCTCTTCACGAACTTATTGTCCCCGACCACCTTTTTCCGCGCCGGTGTAATTAAATCTGAGAATGCGATGGAAGACTTGCCAGCTGCCTTTTCCCGCGAACCTTAGTATGCCACCACCGCACCGCCGCGCCGCACAAAGGCATTCCGTCGAATGAATCGACGCTCTTATTACTACCCATACCGATTCAAAACATATGATTTTCTAGCTGTGTCCTCGTTGAAGAAAAAGCTCCCAGTTGTTGCTTCGTTGAGGATCATAGCTTGCGACTTAGAACACTTCATGAGTGTTGAAAAATCTCAGAAAGTTCAACCGCAGCTACCCTTTAAAATCACAAGATCGAATATTCAAGCCTGCTAGCTGAATAAAGCTTCAAACACTGTAATAAAAGTACGACGTTGAAACAAGAGGGGGAACCATTAATCGTACTGTATAAAATAAGTGGAAGGAGGAGTTCCCTCGCTCGACTCCAATTAAAACTAGCCGACGATCGATGTAAATGAACGTTTTCTAATACGTCAGGTTTGATGAACGATTCGAACGAGCAACCGTGGCCGTTCGCTCGCAGAATAATATTCGTTTTCCTTCGACGAAATTTCATCTCGTCTCTCTGTTCTCCGTCGAATTAAATGTGAACTTCGAACGGCGTCCGATAGCATTCGAAATAATAGCCACGGGAATATCGGCCGAAGCTATAACGAACCTACGTCGGTGGCCATAGAATTTGATTAATTCGTTAAGTATGACTTATCGGCGGGATGCACACAGAGGCACACACGTTTCTCGTATTTCCTCGGGACTCGGGACAGATGAACCAGGCAACTCGCGGGGCTTTACGAGACCCGTTCCTGTATTTTCATTCGCGCCGGTAAAACACTCTTCGTTTTCTGTAGTTCTGCCACCCCGAGCTCCGGAGAGTTATTGCTTGGTATTTTGATTAAATCGGCGAACGTCGAACCATCGTTCCCGCCCGGGCAACGGAAAAGATTGGACTGCGGAATTTCGAGTTCGAGTTCCGCCTCGGCCCGTCCATTTTTAACATCCACCATTATCGATCCACGCACCGAACCGCGGTGTAACGTTTCATAAGGTTTCGCCTTCTGTTATTTGAAATTCCAAGTGCGTCCGATCTACACGGCGTCAGGGGAACGAACTTCCCCATACGTATTTCTTGGAAGTTATTCTTCACTCTTTTCAGGACGTCGAGATCAAAAGTTTCATTATCGTCATGTACCGCCGCTAAAATGGACCACTATCATTTTATTGTTTGGTCAAGCATTTCGAATGTCTAGAAATCGACGCAGAAAAATTTGTCGTAAATATTCGAGTTGATATTGTGAAATGGAATCGATACACGTTGTCGATTTGAAGAAAATCGATGTTTCGACGGACCCGGGCCGCACATCTCTTCGCCTTCTATATACCGTCCGACTACAAACCATTCTATACTACTAGAATGCGATACGAGTGCTTCGAATTTTATCTCGGCCGTTAAACTCGAGAATATGAAATTTTATGATTGTTTTAAGATACTCTATTCCCGGCTTCCATACGAAAAATGACGTTAACCTGTATCCATCGGCTCACCTCGAAGTTTACGGATAGATTGCGGATGCTTCAAAGCCAATTCCTATTTTTATGGATCAATTCGTGGGAACTGATGCAGAATAAAGTGACATTTCCTATATCGATAGCTAGATTAAGAGTAATGGAAGTTGCGCCGAACTCGATAAAACTCGTTCGTCTTCCATTGATTCCCAACGATTCCCGCGACACGTAAAACGCTCGAAGACCCACGAATTCAGTTATGAATAGATAACAATTAGGAGGCAGCGAGTTTCCACGCTCTCCTGTTACAATTACACCGTTCTTGTTTGCGTTTCCGTCTCTCGAATCGTAAAGATCCGGTAGAAAGTAGTTCGGCGAGTCGTTATTATGATCCGGAATCAGTCTCACCTCGATGGAGCCAGTAAAATACGTCGAATCATGGTTCACGGCGGTGCGAAGCCATCGCATAAAATTTTAATGGCCTCGTCGACTCTTCCGGATTCGACTACGAACGTCTTAAGCCTCGTCGACGAGGTCGGCACGTTTCGTCGGACAAGGATTAGAATCTGGAACGATCGTCCTGACGAGGAACTCGGCGAGCTTCAAACGAGGGAGGATTTATTGGGGTTAAATCCATTATCGTCTACCGGCGTTCGATATCTGTTCCAATAACAAACATCTTGGGCCTTCCTGTTGGAACTTACGACCAAAAGGTGGCGTTCGCGTCGGAAAGCGAGGAGTACAGTAGTATAAAGAGAAAGACCACGAGATGGTGAAATGTTTGTTAAGCAGTTGTAATTATATAACCTTATATCTTATAATAAATGTTATTTTTAAATAGTAATTTACACCAACACGTTATAGAGAAAGTCATTATCCTGACACTTCCGACACAAATTTTCAATCAGACAACATGTGTTCAATTACCAATTAGCATGCTCAAGTGTTGATTGTAATCGGAGAGAAGACATTCTATTTAAGGATGTTCTGGAGGTATATAAAAACGCAACAAAATTTTTGAAAATTTGACGAGATATAATTCTTACTAAATTAATGCAATTACCAAAGTTTGGGTTCGATTCACTGCACCGTTTAAGAATTATAACAACTTAAAGTTTGCACACTTTAACACGTCTTCTTATGGAGAATTCATAAAATTCCACTTCAAATCCTATTTAAACCTTGAAACAACGCAACTAGAAACTCCAGTTTTTTTTGTATATGTAGTAAAAATTATGTAATTAATTATGTTCAAAATTTATAAGGATTCACTAAACAGTTACAGAGCAAAAAAATTATAAACTGTTACAAAACGTCAAATTTATCGTGTTGTCTCTCACTAGCATGGAAACGCGACAAGTGTAGACCACTGAATATAGCTACAGAGGGTACAGTATTCGCAAAAGTTTAATGCAAAATATACTCATGAACGGCTTTCATTGTCATGTATTGATGAACTTCAAATTTCTTGTACTCTTGTCTCCCATTGTACCTCCAGAACATCCTTAAACGGTTTGAATTGTTGCAGAAGCCGATTTTAATGAAAAGTTGGGTGACAGATATCCTAGAGATTTTTCTAAATATTCGAAGAACAGCCAAAGTTCTGGTTGAAAACACGGCTTCTTAACAGATCTGATTTTTGGGCATTAATTGAATTTCATTGTTGAAAAACAATTGGCTGCGCGAAGTGGTCTGCCGCGAAATTGAAATTCCCAGGGTCTGTTCGCGTTCGCATCGAAAGTAGAGTTTTCGGGAGTGTAATTTATGAGAGCCAGCGGTCCAGGGGTCGTAATGAACATTAAGGTGCCAGTGTGAACGCAAATATCGAGGCCCGTTACATGACGCGTCGCCGTAGCAACTTCCCAAGTGGGACTCGCGATTAGCTAAATCAGTGTAGGGTAACGAATGGCAGAGCATAATCGAAGTTGCAAACATTGTCCGGATCCGAAGGCGCCGGCCGTGTTTCCGACAACTTTCGACGGGGAGGGAACATGCATGTCGGCAACGACGACGGTATCGTTGCCGAAATCGCGGTCGAACTTCGACGTAACGATCAGCTTCGTAAACCTGCACGGCGATCCTCGAAACGCGCCCGTAGAAATTACGCGGCGGCGACCATAATTTTTTCCTTTCGGACCGTGGAACTAACAGTTATGCTTTCCTGCGCGAGCTCGCTTATTACAGTCCGCGAAACGAACCAATTTCACCCGTGGGCGAACCCAAAAGCAATTGTATTTATTCTCCATTATTATCCGCGTATCTTTATGCGATAAAATCGCGTAGAATAATGATTTCGATTAAATTTCATGTAGATTTCCGTATTATGTTCTAGTTCACTTCACTGTGGACTCAAATCACCGTGTAAATCTTTAATTTCTCGGGTTATTTTACTATTGTGCGCACGAAGAGTATTTAGCGGTGCATTCACTTGTGTTATTATTATTTATTGATACCTCATTTGTTCCCTCGGAGCAATATCGAATACGATGATTGAACAACAATATAAACTGAAATATTTGTAATGATAAATATTAGGTTAATATTAGATGCCCATCTCTTCATTATCCACCCTGTTCCGTCGCGCAGGAACAGTATTCGTAGGCAGAGTTGGGCAAACGCTAGTCACAATTATGATTATTGACTAATAATTTCATAAGCACTACAAAAGTGACTAATAATTAATGACTAAGTAAATACTTGAGCGTGACTATGAGTAATGACTACATAAGTATTTGAGCGTAATGACTAATGAATAATGACTAAATTTTTATTAAGGATGAATATTGACTACTGACTATAATGGCATAACTAATGACTAAATTCGTAATCAGAATTTCACTGTGACTAATGACTAAAAATGGTTATAAGTTAAAATAAGAAATAATAATAACAAAAAAATAGCTTATTAGTTTATAAACATATAAAATACAGATTATGACACGTTTGGTCACTGCTAATTCCGATATAGGTTAAGTATACATATTAAGGTATGTTAATCGCACAATACTGACTGACGACTAAAGATTGATGACTGTTCATTTAAACTAACTAATGATTAATCATAACTAATAAGCTATAACTAACGATTACTTAGAGTTGTGACTAACTAGTGCCACGTAGTTATGACTAACTAATCAACAAGTTTTAACTGACTTTTTTTAAAGTTTTGACTAACAATCAATCAGACTATTAGTCATTTTTAAATATTAGTTGATTTTTGCCCAACTCTGTTCGTAGGTTTCCTTCGGACAGGATTTATGATGCGAACGTGTCTAAATATCCTCCTCGAGGATTAAACAAACTAGAGTCATTCGGCGACCAGTCAAGGCATCTGTTTAACGTTCAGTTTTTCTACACCCTCGAAATTACAAGGTGTCATAAATTTAGTCCCTCCGAAGGACCGTCCGCGATCTTTACGCAGGGTGTCGAATTATCTGCAACCGTCGCGTCGTCGACGAGTAAGATCTCGCCCCACTCCTCCTTCCCAGGGCCTCATTCAAAGCTACGGGAAGGAGGTCCTAGAAGTGAAAACTGTACTGATTGGGAAATGCAACTTTCTGCAGGGACCAATCAGTGCATCTTATTTCTTATTCGAGAATCCAACGAGCATCGCGTTAGGACTGGAAGACGAAGTCTCTCAGTTGAGTTTTCCGTTCTAACGCCGTGACATTCTCCAGTCCTCGGGTAGACAAGTATAACGCACGAACCGTTGACTTGTCAATCTATCTAGTATATAATAAAATCGTGTCTGTCTGTGTATTTGTAACGGCATCACTTGAGAACGGCTCAACGTAGAAAGCTGGGGCTTGAACCATTAGACGCGGCGTTTCTTCGGGAAGGTTTAGGAACAAACCGCATTCAAAAAAGTCTATTGGTTCAAAAGTTGTGACGTCATTAGTGAAAAAAGTCAACTTTTTCGCTCTATTTTGGCCACGTTTCTGCTTATAACTTTTGATCAAATGGACTTCTTCGAGTGCGGTTTGCTCTAATACCTTCCCGAAGAAACGCAGCGTCAAACGGTTCAAACCGCAGTTTTCTGCGTCTTGCTGTTCGCAATTGATTCCGTCACAAAGAGACTAAATACAACTTTTTCCTTCTGTTTTGGGCACGTTTCTGCTTATAACTTTTGATCAAATTAACTTTTCCGATTGCGGTTTGCTCTAATACCTTCCCGACGTAGGTGAGTGCGAGAGAGAGAGAGGGGGAGAAAGAGACAGAGACAAACAGATAAATAGAGAGAGAGGAAATCAGAGACGGACAGATAGAGGGGGAGAGAGACAATGAGAGAGCGAGAGAGAAAACGAGATAGAGCGAGGAAGAGAGCGAGGAGAGCGAGAGGGAGAACTACAAAGCAACGCGAAAAACGAAATGGAATCGAACGAAATAGATTATCATAAACACGTTCAATACGTACATGCTTTTAAAAATACTGTGCGACAGCAACGCGTGGCGGGGGAAATCTAGTCGATCATAATACGTGCAAGGTTAGCATCACTGTAGTTCGTTGTCCAGCGGTCAGGACACCCAACAAAATGGAATCGGTCAAGATCCCTCACTTACCGAATCACGTCAATCGAGATTCCTCGCGTGCGTTTAAATCATCAACGCGAATCATTACATATCATCTGCGCGCGTATAAAACAGGACCTGCTAGATCAGCCTTACTGACGAGTCCACTAGCAGGCCGGGACGAAACGCTTCCATTAACGTATTCATGCGATTTCAATTGATGCGAATCAATTATTGTCTTTTGCGATCATTCATCATTGAACTAGCTGCTCAAGATTAACTTGGCGGGCAGTGATCCGGAACATTCCAATACCATTGCGAAAAACACAGTTTATCATCGATTTTCATAATAATTATTTCAAGACCCGTTGAGAGAGTCCACCGTAACAAAGGATGGAGTGTAATGTGAATTGCTGTGCTTCAGTAGAACAAGCTGCGAGTTTCTGTTCTGATTCTGTACCAGTTGGAGAAGTTTTGGAAAAAAATGTATCGCGTCTGAGTAATGCCGGGCACATTCCACTTTCTAGTGCACAAATGGCCCGTTGTTACTTGCCTCTAGCAGTCCGATCCTGTTTTCCTATAACTTGGGTAGAATTGTACTCCGCAGTGTCTGTAAACAGACTGACCAACTCTACTGAATTGTCTGTACACGATCCTATCTCTACTTGTCTGACACGCATCTTGCGTTCCCACCTGCCTAGCCAGTTACCGTTCTGCTCCACTTCCTTTGTCAGACCTTATTCTATTTACTTAACTATGCAATGTTGAATCATGCTTGGCTGTACAGAATTTAAACGTTTGTAACCTTTTATCATAAACAAATGCCAACAATGTATATCATTCTGGAACGTTTTAATAAACGTACGCATTTCTGTGTTATCCAGCTTGGCTTAAATTTTGATACGGTCGAGGAGTAACTTTCATGCACTGTACAAATTAGGTCGACCGTCAACTCTCATTTTTCGTATCATACACTGCGATAGAAATGTGTAATGTAATTTAATATCAGCATTTAGTACTATTAATACTGTAGCGTCGTAAATTTGTCACAACTCTCGCCGAGGCTAGACTTACGTCTTAGGATTTACGATTGTACCTTGTTTCGGCAGATTCGAAACTCGCTGTCGTTATTAGGATAGCTCGTGCTATCCTTGTTCAAACGTTCTGTATTTAAAGAAGAGTTAGATATCGATCGTCAATCCTTAATTTCGGAGTAATAGTAATTTTTCTCGGCGCTATGGGTCGATCAGTTTTCTACACTAAATAATAGTTATTGGAACGAAAAGAAAGGTGGTGTGTTTCGTCCTAAACCCGCTAGAGGACTTATCAGTAAGGCTATCTAGCGGGCCTTGCCTTATACACGGAGGTCAGAAGACTTAAATGAGGAAAGTTATTTTATACTAATAGATGACATTTTAGTAACTTGCGAGAAACGTTTTTGACATTTTATCCATCTTGTGGGCGCGGTCGAAACTAATTTTTCGACCATTTTGCCATCTTTGGGACGTCGTCGAAAACTAAATTATCTCGGATTCCGTAAATTTTTTCGCCATGGTTTGATAAAGAAGAGTTACATATCGATCGTCAATCCTTAATTTCGGAGTAATAGTAATTTTTCTCGGCGCTATGGTTCGATCAGTTTTCTACATTAAATAATAGTTATTGGAACGAAAAAAAAGGTGGTGTGTTTCGTCCTAAACCCGCTAGAGGACTCATCAGTAAGGCTATCTAGCTAGTGGGCCTTGCCTTACACACGGGGGTCAGAAGACTTAAATGAGGAAAGTTATTTTATACTAATAGATGACATTTTAGTAACTTGCGAGAAACGTTTTTGACATTTTA
>CM052289.1:5626370-5642612 GCA_028455765.1 Lasioglossum oenotherae
AACTGCGGTGAATTTTTGTATTGTGCATTGAAAAATGGAAAGTAAGTACATATTAAACTAATTTATATTTTCCCGTTTCAGTTTAAAACTGAGAGGAGGAAGTAAATAACCTGAACATAATAAAAACGCTTTTTTAATGAATGAGTTAATAAACTATAGTTATACTATGACTCAAGCGTACTCAAGCTGCAATATTTTTGTATATTTTATCTATATGAATTACTTAACAATGTCGAAGAAAAAATTAGCTGCTACAACCTGCTACTTAGTGAGAAATCCGATCCGATTATATGTAATTGGGTTACTGTAATTATAATTTTTAAAAAGAGTAATGATATTAAAATCATTTTCTTATATTCACAGACTTTACCTTCTATAAGTCAGAAATGTAGAAATATAAAAAAAATACCTGTTTGTTATAACTTTTATGTTCAATTCTTTTATAACAAAAAAAAGATATCATGATAGTAATTATCAAGTATCAAGAGGATATAAATTATTCAAAAATAATTTTGTCCACCTAAAATCGAAACATTTATCACTGTGCGTCGATGCACGCGTTGAATCAATTTGAACATCGCCGTGGATTCATAAAATAGGCTGGACCTTCTCCGCAAATGATTTCATTGTTCGAGCGGTGTGTTTGTTCTGCGGCTTTGAAAAAGGTTAGCCAGGGTGCTGGGAATTGTGTAAACGTCTTCCGGACGGGATGGTCGCGGAATATCGGTCCGGTCGCCGTAATCGGGACCGTTCAGTTAACGTTCAGCCCCAATTTGACGCGACTTAACAAACAGACCGCGTAATCAAATTTTACAGATCCGCGTAAATGGCAATTAGTCACCGCGTTCCCGGCGCATCGTAAATGCATAGCGAAAATCCAGTTCAGGCCGTTCTGCATACCTATCCGCTACGATTCAATCAGAACTAATTACTTGGTTTACGGTACAGTCTGCAGAATTTTGGCGTCTCATATATCGTTAGCGGATTCAATAATTTCGTTCGTCCCCCTTTCTCCCTGCCACCTCGAATCGCCGCTGCGAGAGGAGAGAGAGAGAGAGAGAGGGACAGCAGGTAAAACGCGGTCGCAATTTGCAGCATCGCTGGCGAAATTCATTTATCAACCGATGGAAAAATAAATCGCATAAACCGACGATTAACCCGTCCAATTTGTACTAATTGAAGTTTCGTTTATCACCGCTCATGATCGATCGATCGCCCCGGCCCTTTATCGCGGGAAATCGTCTTCGATACGTGCGTCGGTGTCATCTATTCATGTCGTTCGAACGAGTAACAATTGATTGTCCGCTGAAAAATTAGCATGCGTTTCGAATTGGTAACCGATTTTTCTTTTGCTTGACACCCGTTGAATATTCGATGGCCCTCCGTGACGTTTATATACGTAACTAATTACTATGCGATCTGCGCACGCTTTTTCCGCGCGCGGCGTACACGAATGAACCGCATCGCGTGATTAATAAACGAGATAAATGTGATTTCGTGTTTGCGTTGAGCAACATTTATATTCTTAGACTTATTCTCGAACGTCCGAACGAAGAAATTAATCATGCAAATTCTGAAATGGTGTTCTACCAGCCGTTTCTTTTATGTTCAGTACATTTTTTTTGTTTCGTGTACTTTTTCACACATATCGAAGCATTACAGTACATTCTTCGAATCTCCTAGAATGTGGTCGACAAATTTTCCCAGACCATTTCAGTTTCCCTAAATAGAATAATGAGGCATTGTATGGAGAAACTTGATTGTTGATTGAAAGTTGTTAAAGCGTAGGGAGCCAAGGTTCACAATTTTGCCACACAGTCGCGCGCGGTTTCATACGCATGGAAAGCTTCCGGTCGCTGACGAGTCAGGACCTGACGAGGATATTTTTCTCGGGAGCTCCGTTGTTGTTTTCACGGAGCCGGTTACACAGGCGTGCTCTAATTTCCCCGGCGAAAGAAGGAAGCAAACGAGCCACGGATTGCTTGCGGTTTGTTTTCTTGGAGCTCGAGTGACGCAATTTCTCGGCTTCCGCGAAGCTGCGCTTTTATTCCTCCTTCCTACCCCCCATCTCTCTAGTTCTTTCACTCTCGGAGAGCATTGAAATCGAAAAAAATGCGTGCGTTAAAAGCGTCATCGTTTCAATCAATTCCTCGCGAGATTTTCCTTTAGAATCACACTCTACTTCCAATGAATCATTGAAAAATCACTAATTAAAGCTGTGTACTGAGCATCGTTAATTGTACAGTTATGAGAAACGTCTGACAAATAGTCAGAGCGCACAGATTGATGAAGCTAAAAAGTTTCCGCTTTTGAGCCAGCCTGTAGCCCAGGAAAGAGATACTCCAGACAAATACCACCGTTTCCCTTAAGGCGATTAGTGTATTTTATCGAGGAGGGGGTCGTTACCGTAAAGCCGCAAACAGCACAGTAAATTTCGTTTAATTCCACGTGAAATTCTGGGCGGCGCGGCGCGGCGTGGCGGGAAGGAGGTAAAAGGGAGAGGAGTTGCGCTCGCAACGCGACACAAAGCTGGGAATAGTAGCGGCAAGCTTTACGCGGTCTCATAAACTTCTATTGACCCGTGTCTCTAGTCATCAGGCGAAAATCGTCGCGTTTTACGGTGGCAGCGTCTGTGACAGCGCGTTGATTAGACGGGACTGGCGTACGAATGTTTTCATTCGTCGAACGGCCCGCCTCGTTCCCGTTCTCGAATAGACGAAACGGCAACAAACGCTTCGATCATGACACGTTTCGCCGTATAAAAACGATCGGGTCACGATCGTACGAAATAATGAAAACGAAAACGGCTCGCCGGAAAAGCACCGTATAAACGGATTTCACGGAATTTTCGAAAATCAGCGTAATAAAATCCGACGTACCGGAAAGAACCGGGAAAAAAATCAATGGGGAAATATTTTCCCCGCGAGACCGGAGATCTATACTGCGATCGTTAAACCGCAATTACCAACGATTGTCGAAACATGATTTCTGACAAAAAAAAAAGAGCGCGCGCACGGCTGGTTAAACGACTGATTTGTCACCGCCGACTATTTGCCGTTTGTTCCGCGACGATGAAATTCGGCTAGCACATTTTTCCCCGATACCACCCCGGTCGTTACTCCGCGTTCCCACGAGCGGGCGCCACCCCGGTAAAAATTAACGGCGTACGACGCTTAATCAGCGAACGAAATCAGTTGAATGTAAAACGAAGTAATCAGCGGCGATTGAAGTGGGCCGGCCCGGATGGCCCGACTCGGCCCGTTCACGCGAAATCCAATAACCACCGTGTATCCGGTATCATAAATTTCCATTAGACTGTTTGCCCGGCTATTTTCTGCGCGAGGCGCCTCGAATGCGCGCTTCGCTTCCCTGCGATCTCGCCAAAATTATTTATGCGCCCGAGCATCTCGACGCGTAAGATTACAGCACTGCTGCTGTCGATGCCGTTCGGATTTAGAAGTAGTCCGATCGTTTTGCCGACATCGTGGCGCATCGAAAATATTCTCCTGACTTTCCGCATTTTCCGAAAAAATTCAGAAGTTTCATTCTGGTTAATTAATTCTCACGTGAAAAAATCTGAATGGTCGTGTTCCAAGTTTGAATGCATTGTTCAGTAAAAAAATAAATAAATATGATTGTGACCACTAGACTGCGGATTTTGATGCAAAATAAAAATTGCCCGAGTCTATTGTAAGCGACTAGTGTTGAATAAACATATATTTTCTCTTTTAATAAATAAATTTAATAAATAATGGCTTTTCAATTTTGTAGAAAATTTTTATTCACTTTCGACCAAGGATTAAACTTTATTAAACAACGCACCACCTATTATTTTTAACGATATTTCGTTTATTCGTACGTTGCAATGAGACTGCGGATTATTAAGCAAATTTTCATCTGTAAATAAAGTGAAAATCTTCTCAACGTTTGTTATATATTATGAATACAGGACTTAAGTATAATACTATCACGATCTGTGTTTCTTTTCTTTCACGAATGCTTCACAGTAGACGGGGCTAATTATAAGCTTGTCGTTTTGCAATTCGAGGCATGTAAACACGGACTTGCGAGAAATTATCAAATAAATTCATTCGCGTATGCGCATACTTAACTCACACCCAATTATGAATTCTTGTTTCACAATTACGGAGATCGTAAACATGGTTTTCTGGAAAGTTATTCAATAAATTAATTTATTTATGCGCGTACGCACTCTGGCACCATTATGGTAGCTTGTTTCACGAATGTGGGCATTGCAAATATGGTTCCATGGAAAATTATTCGATGAGTTCGCATATGCATTCGCACAATTCAAGAAAATTCACGGTACATCACGAAAAAACGTACTTTTTTAATGAAGAAATTAACAAAGCAGATAAAAGGGAATGAAATCGCGCTGAAAATTGAAAACAGCATATTTGCCTAATTCATCATATTTTTACAGTAATGTGAATGAATACTCATTGTAGATCGAATAAAATAGATTGTTAGGTGCTCCAGAAAATTTGCATGGTGTTCGTAGGTTTACAATGGCCGCGCGTTCCATGTTTTCATTCTTCGCAAAACATCTTCGTTAATGATACTGGGACGCCTTTTCCCACGACTCATCTTCAAGTCTCTCATCTCGTATTCTGAATTTTTTAACCACTTTTGCGAGCTACATTCTCTTGCACAATCAGTCCGGTATTCCGTAGAAGTTTTCCGGACCGGTTCGCCGGCCTTTGCTCTGTTTTCTAACGAGTTTTTGGGAAAAATGTTAAGCCGGAGACGAACTCGTTATACTAACTAATGAATCCCGAGTTTTTCTAGCCATCTCTCGATGCGTACGACTAATAAAAAAGTGATAAAACATACCGGACGTCAAGTTCTACAAAGTCGAGACCACAAGAAACTTTTCCGAATACCTACAGTGGTATCAAAAGTTTTCGGTCGTATATGCTTTTACACCATAGACGAGTTAAAGCAGCAGACCCAATGTATTTTTCTGTCACATGCTTGTCGAGCTCTAAAGCACCATTGTCATTTCCGGTCTGTGCTCGACATTATTGGTAACTCATGAATTTAGGCTTATCAACGGAGATTGAGGATTTAGTATACTTCATTTTTACTTCATCCTTTACCTGCATCCATATCCTACAACCTCAGAATTTCCCCAGAACCTCCCTGCCCTAGATCATCTCCATCCGTTCGTACTTTACGTCCTCCCTTCCGTTCCCTGCACAACCCCTTCTCCTTTTCCGTTCAGTAAATTCGCTCCACCCTTCGTTTGTTTGAAAATCCCTAGATCTCCTGTGCCTAGGATCTCTCTTGGCTAAACCTCTCATCGAAAGAGGAAGTATAACCAACCACCCCCGCAAGAAAATTTTAAAACTTCATCATATGTGATTTTAGTACACGTTTTATGTCATCGTTCTGAATAAACATTTAAAATATTTGTCAGCGATGCTGGCGTCGACGTGTTTATTAAAATTCTTTTGCGTACAGCACTTGTTATAGGTATACAAAGTGAGTTATTTGGCACGAAATGTTTGCCCGCGGCAGTAATGTAAAATATCGAGAGAATTCAGTTGATATACCATCGTTTTTATTTTTATTTCAAATTAAATTGACGCAGAGCAACCCGAGGCGCTCGTTTTGTCGTGCAAATTATGGTCGAACGGCATATCGACGTTTATTTTGCCGGTTAAAGAGGCCGGAGTAGAGAGCGGAGTGGGAGAAGGGGGTGAAACATTGAAACATTTCGGTGACTGGACAGGCTCTGTCGTCGCGGCCGATCGACGACGTGTTTCCACATCTTCCTAGTCGACATCGCTCAAGGGAACTCCGCTATACATATATATTTTATGCGGGGTCTTCTAAAGACGACCGCACGTCGCGACGTCGACGACTTTTAACCCCCGGATTCATAAATATTCGTTTATGAGCCGTTCCTTCCCCGGCGCTTCCGTGGCCGAGTTACATTTTATGCATTTATAACACCGCAAAGAGGTCTGTAAAAATTCTATTTGCTGAACGACGGGATGGGCCAATAGAAATTTTCGGTTTACGGCGCCCGTATTACCGAAAACTGGAAACTGTACTCCGCTCGAGATGATACTCTTGAGATTAGTCGTATATGGTCGCCGCTAGACTGGCAAATGCGACGACGTACCTCTTCATCTTTCTGCACTGTCGATGAAATTAAAAGCTTTTCCTTCGCCCCACTGACGCGGCTAACATTTTATTTTATTCAATTTAACATACTTCAAATTTCAACTATTCCATATTGCAACATTAAATAATTTTAGTATTGTGGGATTTAGTAAACTCGAGATTAGGAACAAAACAATTTTAATGGAAACTTAAGAAACAAATACACGCGTTAACCCTTCGAGGGTGGGGCTGGTGCACTGAGTGCGCCAACGATCGAATTTTAACGAGAAGATCGAGAGTTATTTTGTGCTGATTTTCAATAAAACCGTTCTTTTGATAATGTCTGAATGATATTTAGTAATGTACCTACATGGATTTGTCTGAATACCTGGATGATATAAAGTCAAAACTGACTAAAACTGACCCAAAACAGCCTGGCGCACCAAGTGCACCGGCCCACCCGAATAAGGACGCGAGATCACCCCACCCACGAAGGGTTAAATAAATAAGTACAGTTTCGACTCGTCACTATTCATACCGCTCGCTTCGACGTACAAAACAACTCTGCTCGTTCCCCCATCGGTATTTTTCCGTGAGCCCTTCCGTCCCCTCTAGCTTTCCCAAAGGACCCTTGGATTTCCCAACGGCCCGAACGCTTTCTTTTTATGGTCCACGCAGGCCTCGCGCTCGGTTCCTGAAAATCACGCGTTCTAGGTTGTTCAAAGACTCTTCGGGTCGAATAGGAATAATTCGATTGCCGTCAGTCTTTATAGGAAGAAGGAATTGATAAGATCGAAGAAACGTCAAGGGATCAATAACCGAAGCAACTTTCCGAATTTCGTGTGTTTATCGACTGCTCGATCGGCGTTCGATCCGCTCGCACGCCGCCCCTCCGTCCCCGCTTCCCCCGCGAGCCCCAAGCTGCTCGATCCACCTGAGGATCACGCGGGATTGGCGGGGCGCGGTGGGACCAGCGAAGCGCAACCGTCGATGATCAGTCCATCGTCTTTAATGTCAAACTATATACATCTTAAACTAAATACAGAACTTTGGAGTAACAGTAATTTTTCTCGGCGAGAATAGCGCCGAGAAAAACTACTATTACTCCAAAATTAAGGATTGATGATCGATATCTAACTCTTCTTTATCAAACCATGGCGAAAAAATTTACAGAATCCGAGATAATTTGGTTTTCGACGACGTCCCAAAGATGGCAAAATGGCCGAAAAATTAGTTTCGACCGCGCCCACAAGATGGCTAAAATGTCAAAAACGTTTCTCGCAAGTTACTAAAATGTCATCTATTAGTATAAAATAACTTTCCTCATTTAAGTCTTCTGACCCCCGTGTATAAGGCAAGGCCCACTAGCTAGATAGCCTTACTGATGAGTCCTCTAGCGGGTTTAGGACGAAACACACCACCTTTCTTTTCGTTCCAATAACTATTATTTCATGTAGAAAACTGATCGAACCATAGCGCCGAGCAAGAGGATAGTTAATCAAGAATATACAGTAGATCGTTGAGTCCACAAGGATATTAGTGCCGTTTTCATTACAGCGACTGAGATGGAATGAACACGGCTTTATTCGGATAAGTTGCTTAGGACTCGACAGGGGTGTCGGTAGAACCAATCAGTAATTGACCGCAGAAGTGCGCTCCGACCCTTTGACAATCAAGTAGAATTTGGATAGCGATTGGTCAAACTATCAAAGTCCGTATACCTCCGAGTAGAACGGATCAACCGTTGGTCGGGCGAGTAAACCAGCGGTTACCTGCAGCGTCCAATCGGACGGGATTATGTTTGATGAATCGAGCAGAAACGACGAAACAAACAAATTCCGAATGAAATGATGAATCATTTCTGACGTTCCCGGAACGATGCAATCCGTTGACGCGTCAGATTTCGCGCAGAATGTGAACCAGCGGAAACAGCATCATCGGCCGATAAAATGCTTTATCGGCGATCGGAGGGCGAGGGAGAGACAAAAAGATTTAGGAACGATTCGATAACTCGCTGTTTACAAGGTATCCGGGCTTCGGTACAGGATTGAAACGCCACGATAGGATTTAAAACATCCACGGTCTGTGCACAGTGGGCCGAGACCTTTCTCTCAAAACTCGATACTATCGCCGTTCGGGTTCACTCGTAAGTCGTCCCTCTTGTTACGTCGATACGATAGATGGAGGTCGCACGGTAGCCACCTTAGTGCGCCCATAAATATAAACCTCGAGTCGAATGGCAGGATTTACGTTGAAGCTTCTGTATCGGGTCCGGGGACGTCGAAGACGAACTTCTGGAAGCTCGCATGTAGGATCTTTCGAATACTTGTACGAATTGTATAATATTGCGCTCAGAAAAGTTGAAAAGTTGGGTGTCCCCTGAGTGAAAGTTCAATCCGAACATTCGCCCCGGGATAATTGAAATGATTTTTCAATGTCCTAGAACTAATCTAACATTGTGTGGAGGGTTTAAAACTGTAAAGGCAAAAAATCAACGCGTTGTCTAATGGCCGCCAAGTTGGACAGGTTCTGGGATAGAGTCGGGTTTCAGGATTCGAGGATTCAAATCCCCGGTCATCATTAAGCTAAACTCGGTTACTTCGGTTAACTTCGAAGGTAAAAGGGTGTACCGGCAACTGGCGCAACTAATTCCAGCCAATGCCTGCCTGAAATAACAGTGCAAGGTGAAATAGCAGGTGAAAGTAAGCGAGGCGCGTTACAATTACAGGGACAGAAGTTGCCGGGACAGGATGGGTTTGTCCCGCGGGGAAACAGAAGCAGTAACGAGAAGGGGTAAAAAATAGAAGTCGACGTGTTCCAAGGGGGCAGTTGGAACAAAGGCAGAGTTCGGCAAGTTCGCAGAAGGTCCCTGAAACTCGCCGGAAGTTGCCATCGCGATAATCGGCTGCATGAAACGTCTCGCCCTTCTTAGACGCCAAGCACGCACGTAACCGAAACTTGTTAATCGCAGCCGAGCAACTCCCTGGATCCGTTTCTTTCCCTCCTCTCAACAATCCAGAGTTAAAACTGTGTTCTGGGATTCTTTATACTGGAAGCATCGAGCGTTAACAACGACACGCTGTGCAGTTCGCTTAAGACAAATAGTAACTATTTATTTGACTGACTTTATCTGCCTGATGAAATCGTTTTTAGATGAACGGTTTTTTTAATTGTCAATTTAGATACAACATGAGTCGAAGAAAGTGTGAGCGGATCCGAAACTTCTGAACAAGGGTATCTTCTTAACGTGACGACGTTCGAAACACTTTCATTAAACAACGTTAAGAGGAATCATAATAATCGGGGCTCTCGCAACAAGTGCAATCTACGTCGCAGTATTATTCGGATCAGGAAAGGAACTCCTCGTTTAGCTTTATTCGAGCTTGCTGAACTCATTTCAGTTTTTCCCCCTCATTCGCTCTGTAATTTCAGAATCCTGAAGAGAAGTTTTCTCTTGACTGTGCAGTGTCGGAAGTTTGCTAAATAGATGGATAAAGTTTGTCATTAATCCTCCGGCTAATTTTATACAATTTTGCGATTTATACAATTTATTGGAACTTTCCAAGTATCATAGTTTGCTGCAAGCTGCTTTTCGACGAACTTCTAATTACACAATATAATCATCGTGTTAATTAAATAGGCCGATAATTTGATACGGTACATGATACTTTGTAGCACAGAATTGCTCAACAAAGTTCGGAATTGAGGTGTTTAATATCTGTAACGTGTTGTTCCTTTTCTCCTTTTTTTCCATCACCGTGTCAAAATATACATACATCACTCCGCAAGCTTCGACGAGCTGCTGTTTACACATTCTACGATCAATCGGCCTCCGCGGCCGCTATGGGAGAATTATGGCACCGCGGGAACTATGGCAACACCACCCCATTGTTTTACGATTCTCGAATAAAATTGAATTGTTGACTAGAGCGCGTCGAGCTTGTACAAGATCCTCGGTCACCTCGACTGGGAAAATATTCCGCGAGCGCGTAAATTAATTACCCTCGGGCTCGTTTTAGCCAGCGCGTTGAAAAATGCATTAATATTACGCGATGGCCGCGCGACTTTGTCTCAGATATGCATGCATATGCATCGAGCGCGCTGTGATTTTTCAAGCGCGGTTTTTCACGTCGAGTGGCCGGCCCCTTCGCTGGCTCATTCTGGACGCCCAGAAGGTATTCGACTGCGCCGAATCAAAATCATAATATTAGTTCGCCGGGAAATTAATGTCCGCTTTAAAAACGCTTCTATCTACGATGTTGCCTTCGAAATATGTCTCTTATTTCCACATTTATCCACGTTCGTTCCAGCTCTGACAATATATGCACCGATGCAAATTAACGATGTTTTTGTTCTTTCTGCGGTGGAGCTCTGTTATCTCTGACCGATTCTCTAAGACAATAACGTGGCGATCCTCGTTGAACGAAGAGCTCTCGGAGCAGCTGGCGGGTAAAAATCGGCGAGATTAATGTTTCGGTGAACATACTCGCTGTCTACTAAGTCCCCGGTCTTGAACTTGCGAATCCTCGAGATTAATCATCGCGGTGCTGCGCGAAGCGAGCGATCACCGGTCAAATTAATTTTCCACGAGGGTCTCTTCGAGGGAAAGGAAACTATTACCGGAGCGATTACAGGCAAGGATTCAGTATGACCCCGCCCGTCTTCAACCGGCGCACACAATGCCGCCGGAAGTTTCGGAAGGCTCCGAAGTTCCGGAGGCGAAACGATGGTCAATGGAAGAAATTGTAGAACCAACATGCGGGCCCTTTGCGAGCTTCTTGGGAACTGTTTCGCGGGAGTGGGAAATCCATTTGGCCGGAACAAGAGTGGAAAGTTGCAATTTTAACGAGGCAATTTCCCTGCCGAACGGCCGCCGAAGATTAAACTGTGCCTCCGAACACGGCGAACTCGATTAATTTGCATTCGCGGATCAGTTGTCATCGATCGATCGCTTCTTCCCGGTTTTCAATTATCAACGATCCCGTATCAGCCCGCTGGAAAATAAACGGACGCTCGCCGGTATTGTGCCTGACATGTTATTACTGCACAACGGATTTTCCGTATTTATGACAAAAATGAGTGGGTGCAATTACGAACAGTACAAATCTCAGAAGATTTTAAGAATGCTGTTTCATCATTTTACCTACCCAATTTTGTCGTAAACGCAAGAACTTCTTTTCTGTAAAGCAAAATCATTGAAAATCCTCTTAACACAGTTTAGACTTAAAAATTTGTAATTGTGACATTTATGTAAATGTCCGAACAACTCAACCAACAATATCTCCTCAGATTGAATGTAAAACTAATCTTCTCCTGTAATTCTTCCGATGTTCACATCATGGTCAGCGTTTTTCTCCTTTTGTAGCGGATGAATTTTAAATAGTTTCCACGTCCACGTCCACTATACACGGGGCTGGTATAATTACAATGTAATGAATACTGATGGAACGAGAACACTGCGTGAGGGCAGTTAGTCTCGTTGAAGCCGGAAGTTTCATCAGAACACTCGTTATCTCTTTCTCCCCGAAGTATTCGACCACGTTTTTCAGATTTGAATCAAAGTTTGCTCGCGGAGCTGTAGAGACCGTCAAACTTCCATCGCGGTTTCTTTCACCCGTTCCCGAGCACATTATTCGCGCGAATCCAGTTATCTCCCCGGAAGACACTTCTGATTCCACGATATGAACGCGGAATATCCCGGGGAAGGAAGAGAATTCGAGGATTCCACCGGGACGCGAATCAGCTTTCGTTTCATCAGCGTCGAGAGCGCTGACTGCGACAGCTTCCGCCGCTGTTTCTCCGAGTCCCTGTACAGGACCAGCACGAGAAACCGTAACGCCGCATCTCCGATGAATTTCAGTGTCCACGAAACCGTAAAGCAAAGTATTGCCGCAGAAAATGAACTATTTAAACACCGCTGTTCAAAGTTCTCCACGAAACTCGTGCGATTGATCCGAAACGTATTTGAACACTACAAATCCAATTTTTCCCTGCAGAGGAGGCCGATATTGGAAGAAAAAACAGCTCGGTACAGTGAAAGTAGAAACTTTCGCCAGTAAATCAAGCGGAGTCAGATTATCGTCCAGCTATTTCCGGAAGTAGGAAGTTACAACAAGATAAAGTCAACGCAATTTCTCGAAATGCTTGTCACGCTGTGTTATCTATTTTCATTTCCCTTTTTCTTCTCGGTTCTCATTTCGCGAACACTCCGGGCCTGTCACGATAAACATTATCGTAGTTACATAGCTTCCTGCCACGGTCCATTTACCGGGCAGAATGAACCCCCGTGGCGCAGAATGCACGCGAAATAGTAGAGCGAACTTCGAAAAATCCGAAGTGAAAAGCCATTTCGTTGGGGGAAAGGGGAGGGGGGAGCTCGCCATCGCGTCGCAGAATTTTCGCCGGAATATTTTTGGCGGGTTTGAAGTGGCTCGATGGACCGTGGCAACGATTTTTATAGTTTCCAGGACGCATCTTCGTCGCGGTCGTTACTGGGCCGTTTCGTACGAGGACGCTTTAAAAGTTGACGTTCCCGGCCGGTGAAGTTCGGGACCCCGGGACCCGCATAGTTCGCGAAGTATTTCAGAAGTGTCTGCCGACTCTGCTGGAATCGCGAAATATTCGGATTAAAGTGGCCCGCGATGTACTAAGCCAAGCGAGCACTGTTTGCGTTCACCACCGATAGATTTACCGTTCGGCGTCGCGTCGGAAAACTTCCACTCCGCTGCTGCAAACAGATTTGAATAATATGGACACCGTCCATTGTGCGAATTTTGCTTGAGCGCGCGGCGACGCAGCATCGCGGAAATATGGGACAGCGAGTCTGCGAGAGCATCGCGAAAATCATTGTTAATTTCATCTGCGCGCCGGTTTTCAAATATATCGCGTCGGCGGATGATAAATTACGTTCACGCTCCACCAGAAAATTTGCAATCCTCTCGGCGGCTTCTCCGCTGCCAGAAAGTAATTAGTGAACTGCGGATCTTCGTGGACGATAAAAATGATGTGCATTAATTGCAAAAAAGCGTAGATATGGATTTCTTATTCATTTCAATAAGGTACAAACAGTATTGATCGTGCTGTCCTTTTGGCAGACCCTGCGTTTCGATCTGACAACTTGTCTTTAATTAAGGATGTACTAAAACGTAATGGGTATCCTGTTCCTTTCGTCATGAACATAATTGAGAAACGAATCTTTGAAATTTACCATCCGTGGCTAAAGGAAAAAGAAAAGGAGAAAAGAATTATTGAGACTGGTCGGATAAATTGGAAAAATACAGTAGTCATCCCTTATATTGAAGGCATTTCGAATGATATAGAAAGAATATTTAGAAAAGTTAGAATACATACAATTTATAAAATACCATACTATTTAAAAGACCTTTTTCCGAACATCAAGGACAAAGTTCCGTTATTAAAATGTTGTAACATTGTATACTCAATACCATGCAAAGGGTGTAACCAATCTTACATTGGACAAACATGTAGACATATTGAAACTAGAATCGGAGAACACAAGCATAATATCTTTTCACCTCCTACGCAACACACTGCTCTGACGAAACATTCAATAGAATTTGATCATGCTTTTGATTTTGAGAGTTTTAAAATTATTGATAAAGAATCTGATTTACAACGTGGAGTTCTATTGGAAACGATTCACATGATTAAACATCAAAGCGTAAATCTTAGGTACGGAACACCTTTGATACATGAATACTACGCAACATTACTGAGACAGTAATGTGTTATGATGAATCACCTTCCAAATAATAAAATTTATTCCATCTCAATAACAGCACTTTGAATGTAGATTAAACTATTACCAATTGATAGGTATATTAACAACATACAGTGTATGTAGACGTGAGGTTAAAAGATTCATAGTTTGGCGCCACTTACTGACTGGCCAATACTGAGACCTTTGTCTCTATGTTTCGTTTTCATTTCAAATTTCAGTCCACATGTCACGAGCATGGAACCAACATGCTGTTCCATAACCTTTAACAATCGTAAATAATACTTTATATAAGCATGTAAGCTTTACATATTTCTATTTCTGGTTATAAAAATAGTTTGACTAAACCATTTAAAATATAAATTTTGATTAATGTTTACAGACGCAACACAGAAATTTATGTATTCTTGAAAATGGTCTAAACCTTGGACCGAAACGTCGAATTAAATTTCATGTAATTTTTGCATATTTGCTATATTTTTCTAAAGTGATCGAACCAGTGCGCCAACAACAATAATCGTAGTACAAATAGTATATTGCAACTCTTAGATTTTGTTGTATTGTCACTATTTAACAGATGAACTGGATTTGACGTGGTTTCGGGAACACACATTGAACTCGACCCCACCACTAAGTTTTATGGCTCGCCAAGGAAGGGGTAAAATGAGAATGAAACATCAGGAAGTTAAGAAAGGGAAACTTTTGAGAAGACGACGCGAATGCCGACGTGAAAATATAGAAAGTTAAAAAGAAAGTCAAAGGGAACTCATTCTTAGGGAGCTGGGGAAGTTCTGTAACCGTGATACATCAGGAATAGTTTGGGCACGCGAACGCTGTTTATGTCAGTTCTGAATTTCAGTTTGCATCTACTAGCGGTTATTATTAATGTCCTCTCGCTGGCAAACGGAATTGTAAAGAAAACTAAATTGAAAGTACATTAGCTTTCGTGATTAGGTTTCGTGAACCGCTACAAATTGCAGAGGATCGCGTTAATAAATAAAGGATAGCCTAATTTAAAAATTTAACAGAAGCCGGCCCTATTTCTGTAAGACTTCTTTGATCTTCGATTCTGCACGGGTAGTGCGCTCCGAAGAGATCGGACTGCCATAAATTCGTTCTTGGTTCTCCCTTCAAAATGTTTTCCCATCCATTTGGGGAAGCTCGGTCGTGAGTCGAGATTTGACACCGGGAAACTGAAATTTCTCAGAAACTTCGACCGACTTTCTTTGGAACTGTCAGTCGCAGGAATTTCTCAAAAGCCACTTATAAATTAGTCTTCATCTTCAACAGCCGCAAATCATCTGTTTTATTGTGGCATGATCGACTGACGTATATAAGACGCATTATCGATTTGATACAGTTAGAATTTCTTTATACACGTCTGATCATTGGTCGACTCATACTACTTGCCTGACTATAGGTTGGTTTATCCTTCTTGTACGATCACCAGACTGTGGATCTTTATGCAAAATACAAATTTTCTGCTGTACAAACATTTATTTCTTCCTTTATAAGTGCTACGTACGGAGGCTTTGCCTACGTGACTTTTACTCCCTTCTTGCAATCACGTGTTCGTGCAGGAGGTCCAGCTCGCATGCCCAAATAAACAGTTTTCCCCTTATGGGAAAGAGGATGCATCTGGAAAACTTATACAGTCCTCCAGATTTTCGGTTATCCCTACCACAATTTTTAGAGCAATTTGACTAGTATATAAAGGGCTCGAGCTTGGCGTCCACGGGCTTAGTTGAAGACTGATCACGTAACGGTACGCGTATAGTGAGATCGGATCAGATTCCCTTTCAATCAGTTTAAATCAGAAGAAGTTTAGAAACGCGTTTTCAAAGACGCTTATTTCACTTACCCCCGCATTTCTCAGTGCGTGAAAACCGAGACATCGGGAATTAGCTTCCGCGATACATTAAAAGACACGCAACAAGTGTATTTCCATTTTTCTAAAGAATGTATTGTGCTCTTTACATTATTAATTGAGAGTCTGTAATATTTGATCTACACCTTTTAAATTCCAGTAGTTAGCATTCCACTCACATTGATAAACCTTTACCGCTCCAGGTTTATCATCAATATAAAGTTACGAGAGCTGTATTCCCTTAGACCCTACCTCTTTCCGAAATCCTAGTGACACCCGGTGATGAAACAGGCATCGGCTAGTTCACGAAAACCTATCCTGTGACACCCGGTGATGAAACAGGCATCGGCTAGTTCACGAATTCCTATCTAGTGGCGACCCGGTGGTGAAACACACATCGGCTAGTCCACGACTACCCCTTTCTCCTCACCTAGTGGCGACCCGGTGATGAAACAGGCATCGGCTAGTCCACGAAAACCTATCCTGTGACACCCGGTGATGAAAC
>CM052289.1:5647789-5673219 GCA_028455765.1 Lasioglossum oenotherae
TAAATTCGAGATTAGGAACAAAAACAATTTTATTGGAAACTTAAAAAACAAATACACGCGTTTAAATAAATAGGTACAGCTTCGACTCGTCACAATTCGTACCGCTCGGTTCGACGTGCAAAACAACTCTGGCTCTTTGCCCATCGGTATTTTTCCGTGAGCCCTTCCGCCCCCTCTAGTTTTACCAAAGGACCCTCGGACTTTTCCCACGGCCCAAACGCTTTCTTTTTTATGGCCCACGCAGGCCTCGCACTCGGTTCCTGAAAATCACGCGTTCTAGGTACTATCGTAAATCCTAAGACATAAGTCTAGCCTCGGCGAGGGTTGTGACGAATTTACGATGCTACACCTTCATTGAACTAATTAGGAATACAGCGAAATCTATTTCATTAAACAAATGAGACAATTCAAAGCATTATGCGAGCGAATAACTGAGGGAAGCATCCGTTGAAACCTGATCATCATTGAGGAATGCGGAGATAGTCTAGAGGAGACTAAGAAAGACATTACGTAAAAGATATTGTTTAAAATCCAACAGGCCGTTCCCTGTGATAAGCTGCATCGCGATTCCGAACGGTCACGCGCGGTGTTTACATTATCTTCATTAGACGCCGGTGAGGCATAAGAACTGTCGCCTTCGTGAGTTTATGCCTCACCGACGATCTCAGCTGATCGAGTTCGATGACACACGACGAAGTAATCGACCGAATTTGTAAACCTCGCCGTAACAGTGTGTCATCGAACTCGTCGTTATTGTCGCGTGGGCCATCATATCCTTTTCTCCTTATGTCAAATCCGTTACCCAATTCCTCTGTCTCCCTCGACGCATCGTTCGTTAGGTCATTGCCCTACCGAACGTTGCTGCAATCCTAAATATTTAATTTTGAAGTCTCCACTCCTTTTTCCTTCCGAAACCGATGGCCCACCAGACTATAAAGAGAGCTGCGCTTTGCGTTTGCAAATTACTTTTCAGTACTTCACGTTCACTTCTAGGTCGACTAGGTCGACAGTCGGAAAGAATCTGCTTGAGTGCACGCCGTACAAAAATCAAGAAAGGGTGTCCCTTCCCTCTCCTTTACAATTTTCACAGAGTGGGGGTATCCATGGGAAAAGGGGGCGAGTCGCGAGATAGACGTCTTCGAGGAACTGGCCCACGACTGGACCCCGAAAAATATACAAGTGTTCGAATTTCGGCGCCGTGGCGACGATAAGATGGCACTCGAAGACGTGGCATAAACAGTCGCAGCTGTGTAACACTAAAGTGGTGCCCCAGGAACTAAACTACAGTGGTCGAAATTTCTATAAAGTCATCTTGTTTTTCATAGATATTTGAAAAATATCACCATTTTTGTTGATTTATCGTATCTGGTCTTCTGTCTTGTAGACACCCGGATAGAGGGACTGCGTACTCTACACCGCTATGTTTACTATTTACGTTTTTCTTAATTTTTTTCTGTGTGGTGCAGAACACAAGTGCGAAGTTTCTATACAGTCACTTAGTGTTTCTCTGTATTCTGAGCAGAGAATTACGGAAAACTGCAAATATTCTAAAAGTATTAGTTTTAGAACTCAGAGAAATCCTGTTTGTTATAATTTGATTCACGTGTATGAGAATGCCGAGAGGAAAAGTACTAACAAGTGAAGAAAACGCATCAATCGATGCTTATAAAGATATGGCCTGCTCTAATCACGCAATTGCTAAGAAAACTAATCGGTCATATACTGTGATTAATAATTATATCAATTTACGTGAAAATTACGGGAAAAAATCATCATAAAGGTAGTAATAAAAAATAGTCAAAGAGACAACATTCAATATTAATGAGGTCTGCAGCTAAGGAAAGGAAAAATGCAGCACAATTTCGAGCTGAATTAGAGCTCCCAGTAACAACAAGACGTGTGCAACAACTTTTAAATTCTTCTGGACAAAAATACAACGTAAACCAGGCCTTAAAGAAGTACATAAACCGGCCCGCATTGATTTCGCACGGGCACAAAACACAGTGACTTTATAGAAATTTCGACCACTGTAGATGTAGAATTTCGGCGCCTGGCCGATGACGAGACAACTATCGACGAAAGATACAGACCAGAAAGTGAACGAGAAACTGAACAAAGAGCACCCTATTCTAAGGAAAACGCTTACATATCCCTAAACAAACAGTATTTTTAGAAAGATGCTTTCACTTTTATGTACAGCAGGCTCCCGTGTAACATCTTTCGGACGTTATAGTCTGTGCACCGCCTGAAAATGTCCTACACTTTGCTGCAGCGCAGATTCGGTGCAAATAAATAAATGAAAGGGATGAATAGAGCAGACGAATAATTGTATTGAAGCAGGAAATGCGGCGACGTGACAGATCGCAAGATTCCTGAGGAGATTCCCTGTTTGAGTTGTACACGGCGATCCCGAGATAAGAAAGAATAGGAAAGTGTTCCTCTCGGAAGATGTGAGACGGATCAGCCAGTCGACTTCGAGCGTTTTATCTAGTCGCGCACGCCTTTTGATGAAATATTGAGCTCTTCTGCTATTCCGCTCTTTGAATATTCCTCATCTTTCAGTCTACCGATGTTCATACATTTTCAATTAGTTCATTCATTCCCCTGTCGCTCTTTCTATATCTCATACTCTCTCTCTCTCTCCCCCTATCTCTTTCTCTGGCCGCTCTTTGAACTGCCCCGGTATGCTATACGCTATTCAGATTCTGTGCAGTTTTCCATTTAATAATCATAGGAACGCCCCACGTTCGAATTAACTATAAATTACTCGCGCGGTATTACAAAATGTTGGAAATCATGACGGTTAAGCTTCTTCGTGATATAAAGTTTCCTGCCATGTAATTCTTTTATTCACAGCCAATTCGACTGACGAATTGACTCGTCGTCCCCAATTAAAGGAACAATTTCCGAAAAACTCCGAGTCTCGGATACTAGCAGAGGAATCAAATTAAGATAATTTTAATTTTCTGCTCCCGTCCGAGAGCTTCTGATTTCCGTTGCGATCAGAACATTAGCGACTTAACTTTTCCTTCGGAAGCTTCTCACGAACGTTGAAGATCGTCTACGCGGCTCGATTGCAAGTGGTAACACGATGACCAGAATCCGAACTAGTGGCATGAGGTCTGCAGGGAGAGAGACAGAGAGAAATAGAGGTAGAAAGAGGAGAGAGATAGCCGAGACCGCCGGTGGAATACCCGCTTCGGGATAAAAAATCAATTAACTGCCGGTTGGAAACGAGAGGAGCCCTGAGGGGTGACTTTTTCTGGCCGGACACACCGATGAACTCTAATCTAATTACGTCCACGTATTTTCCAGTTGCGCTGAATCTAATTTTTGAAAGAGCCCGCTGGCTCCCACCCCCTGCCCACGACCCCTCCCGTCAGTCTCTGCGGCCCGGCAAACTTGTGTCTTTCAACGAGCGCGAAAGTTTACCCTTTCTCGATTACTCGTCCGATGTGAATCCGATGATCCTGTTTGAAGCCGCCTTTTATCGAGTTCGGTGAACAATTTGCGGTTCTTTTGTTCCCCCGTGATCGAGTCGCGTCGCGCGTCTGCTGTTTCGGAATAACCGCGACGCACAGTGCGTCGTAAAGCCCGGAAAGTGCACCAACAAAAAGATGTGAAAAAATACAGAAAAAATTGTACAGGCACCTTAAGATATTTTCATTTCGATTCTATATTGAATGAATGTGATTTTTTATACTGAAAAAAAATGGTTTGACTTATTCATGTTTCTAGGCATGTTATTACGACCATGTAAACCTTAGGGGTTCATTTCGGCGATTTTCGCTGGTGTGCTGGCAATTTCGAGAGAGTCTCTTTTCTCCCGTTCGGAGGGCGAGCAATTTTTCATCCCCTGGCCTCCAGCCCCAGGCTGTGGACGTGATTCCAGGCGTTTCGAGCGTCCACGAGCGCTTCGCGAAACAAAATATCTCGACGGGTCTCCCTGCTCTCTCGTACGGCTATCGCTGGTTACAGAGGCTAAGGGTGACCGTGGTTTGCCGAGGGGGTGGCGGATCGATAGGTGGGGCGCATGGCCGCAGAGAACCACCCCCGCGCCACACGGATCCGAAAACTTTTGCACCGTGAACATCGCAGCCTGGTGTTTTTACTCGGACTGTCTTAAAGTGCCATCCGGAGACAACCCCTCGGTTTTCATTCTTCCTCCTTTTGCTCCCGGCGCGGCGGCCACGTTCCGGGGGTTGCTTCCCAGGAACGGCTGGCCCACCCCCGATCGCTCGAACGATGATCTTGCCGGATACTCGGTTTTAATTGAACGTTGATTGCAAGCTCGCCTCGCAGCCCAGGTCTTCGACCCTCCGGTGACCATTATTGATCATTAGGTATGGTTAGTAGTCTTAGGGGTGAGTCTGTGATGCACCGAGGGCATCGAGTCCCTTGGTGATGCTCGGACCTGGTCGGATGTGGCTGGGGAATATTTCGAACGTGCGTTGGGATTGATTAGGCTGCGATTTTCTTGGTTTCCGATTTTGTATTAAATGTACACTGCCGTGCAAAATTAGAGCAACACCAAATTTTCTGCTCGCACCGTTTTAACTTCTTGGAAAATCGTCGCTGAATATTCGTTCCGGAAACTTGAGCTTCATAACGACTACTTTGGAAATCTATTGTTCGTTTTGCTTTTTTAGTAATAAGTAAAGAAAATAGTAAAAAGATTTCTCATCAATCGAATATCTCGTTATTGGACAATCTATATCCCGGGTCTGACCAGTGTTCTTAGCTCGAAAACGTGTTTACAAGGTATAAACGCACGGGGATGCGCGGTCCAGCGATAATCTAAGTAGACAACAACTTTAGCGGACCAGTGACCAAGTGGTGGTGGTCGCAATACCGAAGAAACTCTTCCGAAAGAAAACACTTTGTCCCCGGCCCCTCGGAACACTCAAAACTTCCTCAGAAACGGTGTTTCGTTTTATTCTCTTAACCTTTTACAACGTAAGTGTGCTTTCTTGGTACAAGCAATATCAAAGCGTCATTGTCCAACAGTGCCTGCGAGACATATAGAAGCTTGAAAACTTCGATACCGAAGCGTACGAACGCCGCCAATGCCATCTTTGTTGTCTTGTTGTGTTTTTTTTCGAATTCTGTTCGCTTTCTCCGTAACCAACGCGCGTACACTATCGACCACCACCGTCTGAAACTTAATGGCAATTCTCTGCTCGAGTGGAAACAGCATAGATGTCTACGATGTTTCTCTCTCCACCGTTCTACTGTGTAGTTCAAGGGGTTCTGGTTATGAACTTTCGAAAAATCAATTGTTTCGTGTTGATAATAATACATGTTTTGTTCATTACAGAACATATTGTTCATATCGCGATGATTGGATATTATTTGCGTGTGAAATACTGCAGCGATAAATGGGCAATTCCATTTTTGAGTAATTTCAGTGGGCCAATAAAACAGAATTAAAAATAAAGTGCCGTTTCAAACTTACTATGGATTTATGGCAGATTAAAGATGTTGTGGAGGTATATAAAAACGCAACAAAATTTTTGAAAATTTGACAAGATATAATCCTTACTAAATTAATGCAATTACCAGAGTTTGGGTTCGATTCACTGCACCGTTTAAGAATTATAGGAACTTAAAGTTTGCACATTTTAACACGTCTTCTTATGGAGAATTCATAAAATTCCACTTCAAATCCTATTTAAACCTTGAAAAAACGCAACTAGAAACTCCAGTTTTTTTTATATGTAGTAAAAATTATGTAATTAATTATGTTCAAAATTTATAAGGATTCACTAAACAGTTACAGAGCAAAAGAATTATAAACTGTTACAAAACGTCAAATTTATCGTGTTGTCTCTCACTAGCATGGAAACGCGACAAGCGTAGACCACTGAATATAGCTACAGAGGGTACAGTATTCACAAAAGTTTAATGCAAAATTTACTCATAAATGGCTTTCATTGCCATGTATTCATGGATTTCGAATTTCTTGTACTTTTGTCTCTCATTGTATCTCCAGAACATCCTTAATATGCGTGCTGATGCATTTTTGTATTGAATATGAGAGTTGCAGTGCATTTTCAGACTGTTCCACGATATCTCAAGTTGAACAATTGATGTCGAATTACATGTAGAAAAAGATGTCCTCTGGGACTATTTGCAAGTGGCATGGCAACAACTTCGAAAGTTTCCCGGTCGGTGTAAGTCGGGGAGCTTGTACCGAAAGAGAGTTCTGTAAATGCTGTAGGGGTTTGTTTGCTGGAAGAATAAATAACGTGGGCAAGTTCGGCGAAGTTCCCCGCGATCATCGTCGAAAATGTTCGCTTCGACTCGGTGGAAAATTCACGGGCGGAAATTTATTCGCTTCAACACCTGACAGAACCGTGACGTGTGCTTACTTGTTACGGTCCCCGCGTTGTTTAGAGGAAGTTCGAAGCGCGCACCGGTGAAACTTCGTTTCTATTTGCGTTCGCGGCTTACGCGATTAAAATCAACCGGCAGGAAACAAAATTCGGAGGACAAGTGTGCGGGCGGGAACACGGCGAATTGTTTCGCCCGTGTCTCCCTCGGCGTGTGTTTTGAATTCTGATATCTGCCTCCGAATCTCCATTGAATCTAGCTCGAATTTTGATAACTGTTCGTCGATGTTAATTGTGTGCGCGTCGACACGCCGATTCAATAGCGAACTCGTTGCTCCGTGTTCCGCTGGCCAAGCGTCGAGAGCCGTTCGCTGATTTTCGCCGAAATTCCGTGTCGACAATGTTCGTACCAAACTCGTTTTATAGAGACCGTTGTTTCAACTTTTCGTTTGTGTTCTTATATAAATTTATATAGTCGCGTGTAGTTAATTGACTACGAAGTCGGCAGTGTGTCTTTCATTAAAAGTTTAGTGAAACGACCACGAAATACGCGTAGTTGTGCGTCGAGGAATATACGGTCGATTTTGACAGAAAAAATTGTTTTCAGAGACGGTTGAATTTTTCCGAATTTTCGAGGTAAACCGTGTCCCCCAGTTTTCCACCAGCTGGAATACTGGAAAACTTTTTAAATAAAATGAACGATGGTTTGCGAAAGTAGAGGCTTCCATCTGTAAAGTGATTGCAGGTTCATTGTTGTACGTCTCTTTTTTACGAAATCATTTCACGAAGCACATCAAGTGACAAACATTTCGACAACATTTCTGTATTCTACACAGTTCCCGGTTCGAGTGTTTCGAGTGCCAGGAGTTAACTATTCGATTGGAATTTGTGTGGCAGTAACAGTTGGAAAAGTGGAAAAATTCAACAGTGGTAAAACGAGTGGAGGAGCTGCATGTATATTTAGACAAGTTGTATATTAGAACAAGCTTGTATTTCGACAGACTAGTAGCTGAAATTGTCCATAATAAAGCTAATGGAAGAGATTCGTTTTTTGTCGAATAAGTAGAAGAGATGTATGTTTCGTTAGACGAGTGGAACAGGTTCGTTTTTATCGGACGAGTGGATCAAGGACGTTTTTCAGGAGGCAAGTAGAAGAAATTGTTTTTAGTTAAACTAGTGAAAGGGAGGACATTGATCTTTGATGGAAAATGTTGAAGTGTCTTGACTGTAACGGAGACGACGATTCTCGGCGATGGAAACGGGGTCAGAGGGCCGGAGGTAGGGCACAGGAGCAGAAGCAGGAGTAGGAGCAGACTCGCCAGTGCATTAGCTCATTCCGACAGATAGAAATCTCGTTTCGTGTCGGCGGTCGATGCGCTGCCTGCGAATTGCCACTCGACTGCCGTGAATTGCCCTGAAATTGAAGCGTCAGATGGCAGGAAAAGGGATGGCGGTCACGTATATCCATCCCTCTTCTCGCGGCCTCGAAGAACCTGGCTCGGAGAGCACCGGCCCGGGGAAGATTGTTTCGAACTCTCGAACAGAAGGAACCGGTTGCGAACATTGACTCGAAACGGTTCCGCCATCTTGCCCCGCGACTTTTATCTCGGAATCGCCGGACGGGATCTCACCTTCTTCCTTCCGTCCCCAACTTTTATCTTTCGCTTTCGTCCTCGCCGGCGCGGCGCGGCGGAACACCGTCAAGAATCACCGTCTCGATGACGTTCGAGCACGATTAATCGGCAAAACTTCGCAGAACGTTGAGGAAAATAAATGTGCAGCTGCCGAATACTCTACACGTCTTCCCGGGTCTCTATTCGTCCACTGAGGACTTTAATGTGATTCGCAAATCTGTACTGAATCGATCAGGTCGCGAATCACCTGCTCAAATTTCAATAAGCTTACTTGGGATTTATACATATGTCGTCCCTCGCCAACTAAAAGCTTTATTGGAATTCTCAAATCTCCACGAATTTACTTAGACCTTTAATCACCTGTACAAGTTTGTCTATTTATTTTCTGAGGTTTTTATCTCTCTGGTCAAATTTCTATTCACCCACCAAACTTTCTACTCGTTGATTCAATTCTTTATTTATCTACTTATATTTCTACTCGTTTATTTTTCTGCTTTCCATTCGTGCTTTTATATCTTCATTCGTCTACTGGTTCACTTATTCAGAATTTACTTGTCCAGTCATATTTTTTTCTTTTAAACAGCTCCCGCATGCTGTACCAGGTCGTAATGAATCTGCGTGAAAAACCTTTCCTGTAAATTAGCGGGTCGGGTCTTTTATCTCCGTTTTTCTCATTTCTCCATCTTCATCCCGTTGCCATCTTGTAGTTTCGCATCAAAGAACACATTCACTCGTTAATCAAATGAATAAATAAGCTAGAAGCAGTCTCGCCTAGCTCCGCGTGGAATTCCGAACTTGCGTTTCCTCCGTTTCTCTTAATTCCGCGCCGGAGACGGTAACAGGTAGAGAAAAATTAATATTTTCTCGGTCTAGCCAACTTGAAGAGGATGCGATGGGATACCTTAATTGCGCTAAGATGGCGTCGACGAAAACGTATTATTTGCTGGAAACATCGTGCGCCGATAAATACGGCGATACTGCGAAATTGTGGGACAAGCAAAAAGTACGATGTTTCTTACCGGTCTCTTGGAGCTTTCTGTCGATTCGACGTGATCGAGCAATTATCAAAACCCTATGCAGTGGAACCCATTTTTATTCCAAAATACGGACATGCTACATAGAATATTTTCGTTACATAGCATTTTGTGCATTTATTAAACACGAACACATTTAGTACGATATATTATAATGTAATGTTTTGTAAATTTCTCTTTCAAGATTGGAAGTTTTCATTTTAACGAAAATATGACTGTAATCCTGGGAATTCTACCTACAAAAAAAGTTCAGTAGCGGGCTTGCAGAGGAAGCCCGCAGCTTTAATTTTTAAACTACTATTTACATAAATAAACGTAGAAAATAATTTGTTAGTTTACATTTTTACCTCTGGCGGCTTCTATTTGCGAATCTAATGTTAATGCAATATCAAAACACGTTGCAACGTTTTAGTAGATTAGTCAAATTGTTGAAAAATTCCATTTATGAAATTATTCTAACGTTAGACGGCATTGCTCTTCAAATACGTAGCAGCAAAAATTTTGACAATATGTACATCGATCTTTGGATGTCACTTTATATGAATTTTGAGGATAGTTTTGTCAATCGACTTTCTTTCGCGCGAGAACGCGGGGTTCGACGAGCCGCAAAAACAACGGATCGATCCTCGAACCCTTCCGTCCGTGATGATTTAAGGAAGACGAGAGGGTTTCGCGCCTTCGGCCCCCTTGGAACGGCGCCAGAGTCGCAAAAAGCTTAGCTCCGGGCCCGTGCGCGTTTTTCACCGTTGTATACGCTCCCATCGCGAGATATATCAGCCGCGGAAAAAAGGAAGCCGCTGAACAAACGTGCGCGGAAGCCGCCGAATCGAACGCTGCCGATGATGTTCGGGGATTTTCGTGGCGGTTCCCGATTCCTCAAACAGATTCTGGAACGCTCCGTTTCCGCAAAAACAGTCGAAAGCGAATCCCTGACCTCGTTATTCCCCGCGATCTCATTTCTACGAAGAGAGAATCCATTTCATTCTGAAATCAATTCATCCGAAGATTTAGGATTTCATTTTTATTCGATCATTTGAGACGGATTAATTTTCCGGAGCGGCTAACTCAATTAGGTTTTGTTGTGTTACATCCTGAGGTGGACGTATTAAAGAGTTGAAGTTCAATTGAAAGATTTGCATTCACCGGCTTCGGTTCGGGAGATTGAGGATTTCTTAAATTCTATCATATGTGATGTTGATCGTGGAATTGGAACGTAGAAATCGAAGTTGGGTAAACTCTTTGAAAATCATTTGATATTTCGATTCAACTTTAAACAAACATAACATATTCTATGTAACAAATTTCAGATACATTGAATTATTAGTTATTACTATAATTTGTTAGTGTATTTACCGTAAAGTTGATTCGCTTAGACGTTCGCTTAAATTGTATGATGATGTTCGCTTAGATCGTGTGATGATGAACAATCCGACGGGTGTACACGCCTTTAAACGAAAAACAAACTGATAGATTCGATAGCTTTTGACTATTGATTGAGCTGAATATTTGATGATGACTGTCAACTGTTATAACTGAACTCCTGATGAGGAGCCATCCCTTTTATAGATCGATCAATCGGGGAGATTACGATAACCGTGACCCCTACTTTGAAGGTTATATTCGTGTTCCTGGGATCATTTTAAGAAAAAAATGTGTATATAACAGGTATCCAATGGGCTCCGTTTAGCAGGTAAAGTAGATTTCTTGTTTTTCATAAAACTGCAAGATTATGCGATCAGAATTAGTTAGGGTTAGGTGGTGGGGGACGGAGAGGGCCGGCCTGATGGCGTATCACGCATACGGAAATATAGGAGTAGTCTTTCAAAACTGAAGGCTCACCTTAAAAACAAAAAAAAATAAACAGAAAATGGATTTTTCGGGTTGTCCGCTCAGAAGAAAAAAAAATTTTAATAAAATAAAATAAAAAAATTCAATTTCCTACAAAAAAGGTCTCTTGATATTTTGCCATATCTCGCATAGTTTCCGAGATATTTGCAGTTTTATGAAAAACAAGAAATCTACTTCACCGGCTAAACGGAGATTGACATTGGATACCCGTTATATACACATTTTTTTCTTAAAATGATCCCAGGAACACGAATATAACCTTCAAAGTAGGGGTCACGGTTATCGTAATCGTGCCGATCAATCCTTTGTTCTAAGCTTAATCTTCATAGATTAAGTGAACATCGTTAAGTGAACATAGATTAAGTTTACATCCAGTAACATCGATCTTTAGACAACTTGTAGCGGCAGTCGAGTTCTCGCTTAGCTAGTAGCAATAAAGTATATTGTTTTATATCACATATCAACTTAGTTCTTCCCTTTGTGGGGAGTGGTCCTTCGAGAACAATAAAATTAGTCGGCACACCACGTGCAAGTTTACGAGAAACTCGATCTACTGATCGACCACGAGTAACCTCAACACTATAACATGATATAATAATCATGTTAAAAACACTATAATAATGCCAGTCATTCTTCGTACTTTCGCACACAGCGTCTACTCGCGAATGAAATATTTCGAAAATTGGACACATTTATGGAACGGTTTCCGAACAGTTTCGGAGACGTTCCAGTTCACCGAAAGCCCGGCAACGATCCAAACAAAACGGCAAGGTACGCCGTCAGACCGATTTTTCCTCGCAGCACATGAAAAATTCGCCATTTACTCGGCATTCGGAACATCGCGCCGCGGATACAATATTAAAAAGCTTCCGCAACGTATCCGCCGATATCATACACAGAACAGCGGCCATAAATTCTTCAAACAGTCGCGCCCGCGAAGAAGCGGCGTGCATATAAGAAAAATTACAGAAAAGGTCTCGACTATCCTGGACAGAGCAGCGGCCGCGTATCTCGAGCGTATCGCCGTCTGCGATAAGAAAATTCCATTATTTTTCTTACCGTTGCTTCTTGCGACAACGTTCCATCTTGAATATCCGCCTCTCTTCGGTCGTTGCGCGATCACATTTACCGACGATCTTCGAGTCCCATGGAAATCATCGACACAGGTTTCACAGACAACAGGTTTCATCGACAACAGACTTCACCGACACCAGTCTTGATCGATAACGAAACAATCACCGACGATATTATTAACACATTACCGATCGGAGATTATTGCATAATTTTGAAAAATCTATGGTACATGGCTAAATACTTTTTAATGGAACCTTCAATAGCAACAGAAATTTTCATTGTGAACTAACAAGTCGTCCTCAATAATGTCACCTAATAGTTTCATTTAAGATTGCAATGTAACAGAAGATTTCTATGCTTTCTTTTGGTACAGCACAATTATTGAAAATTAATATGCTATTAATAGGCTTCCGGTAGGTAAAGTGTTAATAACGACAACAGACTTCACCGACACCAGTCTTGACCGATAACGAAACAATCACCGACGATATTATTAACACATTACCGATCGGAGATTATTGCATAATTTTGAAAAATCTATGGTACATGGCTAAATACTTTTTAATGGAACCTTCAATAGCAACAGAAATTTTCATTGTGAACTAACAAGTCGTCCTCAATAATGTCACCTAATAGTTTCATTTAAGATTGCAATGTAACAGAAGATTTCTATGCTTTCTTTTGGTACAGCACAATTATTGAAAATTAATATGCTATTAATAGGCTTCCGGTAGGTAAAGTGTTAATAACGACAACAGACTTCACTGACACCAGTCTTGACCGATAACGAAACAATCACCGACGATATTATTAACATATTACCGACCGGAGATTATTGCATAATTTTGAAAAATCTATGGTACATGGCTAAACACTTTTTAATGGAACCTTCAATAGCAACAGCAATTTTCATTGTGAACTAACAAGTCGTCCTCAATAATGTCACCTAATAGTTTCATTTAAGATTGCAATGTAACAGAAGATTTCTATGCTTTCTTTTGGTACAGCACAATTATTGAAAATTAATATGCTATTAATAGACTTCCGGTAGGTAAAGTGTTAATAACGACAACAGACTTCACCGACACCAGTCTTGACCAATAACGAAACAATCACCGACGATATTATTAACACATTACCGACCGGAGTTTAGTGCATAATTTTGAAAAATCTATGGTACATGGCTAAATACTTTTTAATGGAACCTTCAATAGCAACAGCAATTTTCATTGTGAACTAACAAGTCTCCCTCAACAATCTCATCTAATAGTTTCATTTAACCCTTCGAGGGTGGGGCTGGTGCACTGAATGCGCCAACGATCGAATTTTAACGAGAAGATCGAGAGTTATTTTGTGCTCATTTTCAATAGAACCGTTCTTTTGATAATGTCTGAATGATATTTAGTAATGTACCTACATGGATTTGTCTGAATACCCGATGATATAAAGTAAAAACTGAGTAAAACTGACCCAAAACAGCCTGGCGCACCGAGTGCACCGCCCCACCCGAATAAGGACGCGAGATCACCCCACCCACGAAGGGTTAAGATTGCAATGTAACAGAAGATTTAATATGCTATTAATAGGCTTCCGGTAGGTAAAGTGTTAATTATGATCGAGTAACGAGCAGGTTCTTTATATGGACAATAACGCGCGCGCACATACGTATCACATATAAATTTCTTAATTCAACTCGACAACGAATTGTTGTCGGTAAAACCTGTGCGCTGTCCAGAGCACGAGAGAAAACTGAATTGTCAATCTGAATATGGTCATGCTTCTTTCCCCGTTCCCTTCTCGCTAGTTTTTTCTATGTTTTTTTTGTCTGTGCTCCGCACAGTAGGTGTTTTCCATTGGACCCCGATTTTAAACAACTATCTTCCCCCCTCGGCCTCGTCGCCACCTGTCGACCTACCCCTCGAAGTTCCTTGTTTGCATATACATACAGACGAAATATAGCTGCGCATTCGTACTTTTTGCCGAGAAAATCCGGCTCCTTTGAGCGCTCAGCAAAAGCTTCCCCTGTCCTTCGAACCCCGGTCTCTTTGATTTCACCGGGCCTGGATTGATTGCCCCCCCCAACCTTCCCTCTTCCGGTTCTTTGTTTCGCTGTTTTCCGCCAATACGAGTTTCCTCTCCGCGACGATCCGTCTCTCGTCCCGATGTCGACTCGATTCGAGCCTACGAATCCATGGCGACGCGTGACTCGCAGAATTGCGAGATGAAAGACAACCAAAGGATTACAGTTATTTTAAAAATGCTTTTGAGAAAAGCAAGGACCAAAACCAACGGTTGTCGCTAAAGTTTTTATAAAAGAAGAACGTTTAATCCGGTGGAGATATTTACCAGCGGAGTTACTTTTCATTGATGGTCACGGCTTGTAAAAATTATCCGATCGAACAGACAGAAGCCGAATGGAGAAGGGCGAATGAATTTGTCAGGGATTTTGGGGCAACGTTCCGGACCAGCGGGACTCTCCCACGCGTTACGATTTTTCCCGGGCCGGTGAGCAACGTCCGGTTTTTACGGAGAAGTGTTGCGATCCTCGCGAGCTGATGTTTCATTCTAAACAAACAATGGCAGTCGTCCAACCTGCCCCAGTTTCGGCAAAAATGTATTCGCTTCGGACCCAATTAATACCGATACTTGAATTATCCATCAAATAATTGAATAAATAATTGAAATAATTGTCAAATAATTGAATACCGTCTAAATGGAATGGATACATAGATCAATATTAACCTATGGCACTGGTTGCAGCTGATAGCCTAATACCAAGCGAACGTTATAGAAAAAAACATGTTTACAATCCTCCAAGGTAGCTTAAAATAATTTATTATACAGAGTATATCAGCTGAAGGAGGCCACCTAAATATCTCCTCTATATTTAATGTGACACCAAAAATATTTACGGCATAATTTAAATGGTATCGAAGGAGTAATATTATAGAGAAACAATTTCTTTTGTCCGATTATCTTTTCACAGTTTTTTCAAGGTCACCGCAATTTTTTTATCGGGGAAACTTATTTTTTCATTCCATCTTATAGCGGCTGAAAAAATACATTTGAATATGCTTAAGTCATTAACAAGATGGAATAAAAAAAAGTAAGTTTTCCCGATAAAAAATAACGATGACCTCAAAAAAACTGAAAAAATAACAGGGACAAAACAATTGTTCTTCTATGATATTCCTCTTTAAAATATTAAAAATATTTTTTGTTGTGCCATTAAGAATAAATGAGATATTTAGATGGCCTCCTTCAGCTGAGACACCCTGTATAATGTGCCCAACTTTTTGAACTCTTAAACGCAGAACGAACGCCTCTGAAGAGTAGGGAGAATGCCGTGCTGAAAGACAGGAAATCGATTCCTATATTTTCCTGTCTATTTCTACACGAGCGAGAAGAGAATAATTGAAAATTGTTGGGGAGGAGTGTAAATATTTTCGGGAGAATTTGTTTGTCGCTGAACCGGTTATGACGATAGATATATATATCACGTCGAAATTGTAGAGAACCTCGTCATCTTTCCGGCGGCTTTTAATTTATCGTTTAATAGGATCCTCCCAGGCCATTATTCGATCGTGGGTCACGCGGAAGTCGTGGCACACAGGACGTTAAGGAGGCAACTTGGCCCCGACATTCCCCGGGGAAAAGATCCATAAAGGGTTTCGGAGGACGTTCCAATAACCAAAGAAACCGGTGATTTATCGACGCTCGGATTCTTCGATGTACCGAGAGAAGATATTTCACGGCGTAATGTTCGCTGTTCGACGATCGAGCTTACGACGGGAAAATACTTTCCGACTACGTGCTGCTTACCCACAGTTTTCAAGGCATGCCTCGGTTTTTAATTAACATTTTTTTTTTGTTCACACGTTCGAGCTAACGTCCGCCCAGGCTGCCGAGCAAACGCATGGAACAAGCTTCCCCATTAATGAACCGGAAAGCGCAGTAAAAATTTAACGAAGCGCACGATGACGCCGAAAGTGCTCGCACGAAACGCGGCGAAACTTGGAACGTTCAATTAAAATAAAACCCGATCATTCCGAATTCTGCCTTGCGGGCGACTGAAAACAATCTTCGAATCGATATATCAGGTTGCAAACAGTAAACTTGTTTCAACGCGTTGAATGCGGAGCGAGCATTGTGCTCCACACAAGTAAGATTGATTTCGTTCATGGCAACTAACAAACGTTACAGGTTTTGATTGACCCTGTTGCAAATCAAATTCATCCATGTGCAGGTCAAGTTTCCTCACAAATTTCTTTCCGTAACTTGTTGTAATGCTGTTTTAATAATTGCGGAAATAATAAACTGAAAGCCGCGGTCTATGCTGCAAATGTGCAGCTACTTCGAAATCACGGTTCTCCGGAAAATTGGGAATTTTGATGTAAGGCGATCGCCAGTGGCGACTAAGCTGATTGAAATTAATAGTGTAGCGGAGGTAAGCTGCTCGGCTGTTCGCAAAGTCCGTGAAACCAAAGTTTCGGTTCCCGTTCCGGCGAGGCAAGAATGTTCGATTAAATCCTCGTCGCAATTATTGACCTGTACTAGTTAAGAGAAGTCGACAATGAAAACACTTTGCGACCGCAAATGCGGTAACAGTTTCTTCGCCGAGCGAAACATTCGAGCTTACCATTCGCCGGTTAATATGTTCGGGAGCCGAGGGCAGAACGGGCGGTAGCACCCTATTTAAACTTTCCCGGAAGTCGGATAGTTTCCAAGATACCCGCACATCCCGCACCGAAAATTTAGCAACCGGCTTAAATCCGTGCGTTCTCGGTGACGTCTAACAAGCTCTATTCACGAGTTCCGGTTACGTTCGAGCGTGCGGTTAAGCGTATTCATCTTTGAAAAAGTTCGACGCGTTTCCGCTGACGTAATGCACTAATGTATTATTTAACAGCATGGTAAATTATGCCCCCCCCGGTTAACATCCCTATTATTAATGATTTTAGGGGGCACACGCAGCGGTAAAGTTATTTTTTCCAAGGTCATTTCTCGAGATTCTCGAGAAGGTCATCAATACTTTCTTTAACCCTTCGTGGATGGGGTGATCTCGCGTCCTTATTCGGGTGGGGCGGTGCACTCGGTGCGCCAGGCTGTTTTGGGTCAGTTTTACTCACAACGAGAACCCCCGCTCTGTCCCTCACGGATTTTGTTCAGACTTTACAGAGTTATAGATCTCGTTCCCCTGATTACGAAAATACCCGATTATAGGGGCAGACACTCAATAGTTTTCGAGATATTTGCAATTAAAGTTTCATAACCGTAAAATATCAGTTTGGTTCAGATTATTTTAATATTATTATTGTTTTATAATTATTATCTTTTATGTAGTAATAGATCTAGCATTTCTTCTATAAAGTAATAAGTATCTGTATCTATAAAGTATATAAGTATAAGTATTATTTTCAATTAGTCCTTTAGCGAATAAAAATATTTTATTTAAAATTTATTTAACATTGAAAATGCATTTTCCATGAAAAAAAAAACAATGAAAAATAATTTACCACGAAGGGATTCGAACTCGACCTGCGGCGTAACAGTTCAGCTCGCTGCTGTGACGCCACACCATTGCTTGGTAAAAATCTGAACCAAACTGATATTTTACGGGTATGAAACTTTAATTGCAAATATGTCAAACACTATTGAGTGTCTGCCCCTATAATGGGGTATTTTCGTAATCAGGGGAACGAGATCTATAACTCTGTAAAGTCTGAACAAAATCCGTGAGGGACAGAGCAGGGGGTTCTCCTTGTCAGTTTTGACTTTATATCATCAGGTATTCAGACAAATCCATGTAGGTACATTACTAAATATCATTCAGACATTATCAAAAGAACGGTTTTATTGAAAATGAGCACAAAATAACTCTCGATCTTCACGTTAGAATTCGATCGTTGGCGCACTCAGTGCACCAGCCCCACCCTCGAAGGGTTAACAGAATGATCGAGCATGATTTAATATCGTTCGCAACTCGAATAAATCCGCGATTGCACCACCAATGGCTCACTCCGGACGTCAACGAGGGATAGACAGGTCTATTAACGGTGGACGAAAGCCACTAGCTGAAGTATTAAAATTTGTTTAATCCTTACTTGATTCTACTAAAACGGTTCGATTAGGTGATCTACATATGCCAGGTTTCGCCGAGAGGCAAATGTCCGCGGACACACGGACACGTTCGCGCAGATTCTACAATCAATACACTCTAAACTCCCCCCTTTCAATTTCACCGAACGAGTCCATAAACTCTCGCCCATTCACTCGGCCACTCTCCATCGCCACCCCCTGTCCCCTTTCGCCCTCGCAAAATCATTCAGTCACACCTCTAACCACACCGACCCCCTCCCCGTTCAAACAAACAGCTCCCCCGTGTTCGCTCCCTCGCCTCGGTCCATGGGATCACCTTCGCGCAAACACTCGTTCCCACAGTGACCCATCCCGTGGACCCTCCATCCCCCTCCACCCCGTTTCACCCGCCATCGCCCCACCCTCTATACCCGCTTCAACCCCACGAATCGTTCATCCCCTCGCGTGCCCGTCATTACACGGCCGTCGGTTTCGTGTCCAGCATGAAACGAGCAGTGGTTCGTACCGCGGATCTCCATCATCCCGTGAAAAAGCTTAGGGGGTGAGAAAACGAGGAGAGGGGCTTGTGCAGAGGGTCCAGGAGCGAACACGTGATCAGAGAGCGCGCCAGGGGGAGGAGAGCACGTTCAATCATCGTAGATACGCGACGCTAGCAATTCCGAGGAGAGTCTCTTCGCTCTCGTTCGCCGGCCAAGCGATTTTTCAACCCCTAACACTCACCCTCGCAACCGTTGTTTCGCAATCCTGCTGGAAAGCCAAAGTTCAAAATGCTCAATTCTTTGTAATTCTGTAAAAATCCCAAGTTTTCATTTATTAACCCTTCGAGGGTGGGGCTGGTGCACTGAGTGCGCCAACGATCGAATTTTAACGAGAAGATCGAGAGTTATTTTGTGCTCATTTTCAATAAAACCGTTCTTTTGATAATGTTTGAATGATATTTAGTAATGTACCTACATGGATTTGTCTGAATACCTGACGATATAAAGTAAAAACTGAGTAAAACTGACCCAAAACAGCCTGGCGCACCGAGTGCACCGCCCCACCCGAATAAGGACGCGAGATCACCCCACCCACGAAGGGTTAATTATCCTTTAACTTTATCTTCTAGGAGATTTTTTCTTGGCAGACTGATTTGTTCTCGATCCAGAACGATCGATCGGAGGACGATTTCCCGATGCTCATTTCCTGCGCTATCGTTCTCCGTTAACACCCGGATTCGAGGCTGGTACATGACGATCAGGGGTGCATCCATAATTTCCTACCTGATCCCGCGAGGCACGCGTCGCGCTTTCACCCCCGCACGACTATTATCGCCCGCAGTTGTGCGCGGCGTACACGTTGTCACCGGAGACAATGGACGGGAACCGGGTTTATTTTCCTTGTCGCGTTCGGCTCTGCCAGAATTTCGGTCAGAATTTCATTTCCCGTTTATGCGAGTAACAAACTGCGCCGGGCTTCGCTCTGAAATGAGCTCTAGCGTGTAACGCAGTCCCTCCGAAACTGTGATATTGACCACATCGTTGGACACGCCGGTCCACAGTGTTTCCCTCGGAATTTTTAATCGTCGCTGCTCGCCGCTGCCCACGAATTTTTAAGTGCATTTTACTTTTAGTAAATACAATGCAGAAAAACCGATTTTCGATCAAGTTACACGAGAATTCCTCCTTAGGTTCGACCCTCTCGTTTCTATCATAAATGCATAAAATTTTTAGTCTTAAGTATGATAGGGGACACTTACGAGGATAGACTATGCGGACACCGATCAGATGGAATTACAACGTCGCGTTACACGGTCGAGTCTCGATGGTACTCGGCAGGCGAGTAAATATTAGGAGATTCGTTAAAGGAACGACGATAAATTGTTTCCCCTGGGGTGCTCATCGCCGCCGGGCAATTTTCGCAAGAATAATCCGGCCACAAAGAAAGCTCCTTAACGCTTTTCCTGTGGAAACGTTCTCGAATTCGCGGCGAGTGCTCGTCGATGCTACTCGACTAGCCCCGAAGCGAGAGACCCGACCCGAACCAACGCGTGGGAGCTTTTCGCTCCGACCGAGCAAGCCGAGATTCATCGTACAAACAAAAATAATTCTTGCTCCGAGGTTACGCCCGGCTTCCGGTGCAACCGCGGCCAGACAAGGTCGAAAACTTCGCTTCCAACGACTCGCTCTCGTGAAAATCGATCCCGACCGGCCACCACTCTCGACTTTGTTCCAGTTATTAGGCACTGAACTCGCCGGGGAATTACGGCCCCGACATATACCCGACGGCGGGTCGTCTTGAACGGATTCGACGTTTTCTTCCTCCTCTTCTTCTTCTTTTTATTCTACACGAGCTTTTCTCAGAACGATCTCAACAGCACTTGTCACTCTTTTCCCGAACCGAATCACCTATCACTGCACATTTTCTAAACGACGTAATATATCTGTCATTTTATTACTCCAACTGTAACTTTTTCTATTTCCTAACCTTACCTTTTTCTTTCAACTTTTCCTAACCACGTACAGATAATCCTGAAAATTTGTGATTGTGAATTTTTAACAGCTACGCAAATACTTGTAAGATTTCAAACGAAAAACGTGGGGCGCAAGATAATAGTAAGGAGTGTAGAGTGTAGCAGTCGTTGAGAAATCTCACACAACAGTTCATATCATTTGCGAAGCAATAAAATTTTTAGTAATTTGGGTGAACTATTCATGCATCAATTATCTATTGCATGCGCCCCACGTTTTTCGTTTTAAATCTTACAAGTATTTGCGTAGCTGTTCAAAATTCACAATCACAAATTTTCAGGATTATCTGTACGTGGTTAGGAGTCTGTAGGGGGCTAGGAAAAATTATTTTATACTTTTTAGTCCATTTTAAAAACGTGGTGTTTTAAAAAAATTTATTTTTATTTAAATAATTTTACCCTTCGTGTCGTCTACAATCTACTGTGCATTCTTTGCTTCGTGTAATCTCTGTGATTCTCGGTTTTGTAATCTACATTTAGTTTTATGTTTGCCATTTTATTATGGCGTACTTGCATCTGCTTTGCAATTTACGACCTGAACGGGTGTCGTTGCTCATTTTCTGAAGCGACTCAGCTTTTATTGAGCACAATCAAGAATATCATTATTTCATTGGGCCAGCGAGAATGTTTCGTATCCTATAAACAACAAAACAATGCTTTTAGCAGAAACTGCTTTCCTTCATTTGATTACTGTGTAATTTGATTCTTCCTGTAACCTACAATCCATTGTTCTTTCCATTGGAACTGTTTAATGCAATCTTGGTTTCATAATGTACATTTTCATTTTCCCGTTTTCCCGCTTTGAATCTGTATTCATGTTTATTCATTTAGTATTGTATAATTGTGTTCCCTTTGTAATCTACGATTCATTAATAGTTTCTTTGTATAGCCTCTCATCGTAATCACTGCAACAACTGTTTTAAATCTACAGTAGCGGACAAAAGTTTATTGCCGAAAATCGTGAAAATCTGCAATTCTTACCATCTTTAAACGTTTGTAGCTCATTGCATCGTCTACCGATTTTCACGAAATTTTCAGAATACGTTTAATTGACACAGATCTACAAAACGTATTTTTTAAATTTGCAATATAGGCCCACATAAAAAGGTTAAAAAATCAACTTTTAATATTTTTTTTAACAATTCCGATCAATTGCGATTTTTGAAAAAATTTCTTTTCACATCCTTTAGTGAACTAGTTGCTCTAGCTTCCCAAAAATGTTCAAATCGTATAGTACAATATTAAAAAAGTTATCGTCTTTTTTAGAGCGGTCTTAAGCTTTTTCCGCTACTGTATATCTACGTTTGATAGGTTTATTGCTGTGTACCGACAAATTTTTATTTCGCGTAAAGATCCGCAGTCTACTCGTTAAACCAAACGACACAGTTACAAAATTATTAACTGACCGCATGTTCGTAACATTCTAAATCTCGGAGCAGTAACCGAATTGTTCATCTCGAATAAAATTTTAACTAGAACGGCCGAGTTTCGCTTGAATTACTGCAGCTAAAAGCGAGTCCGAACAGATTGAAATATCCATGAAAAACTTCTTACATCTGGAATGCATAACATGCTCGTTCAGCCTTGAATTTAACGCGCAGCGATCCAAGAATCTGGCGAAATACAATTTTATATCGAGAAATTTATAACGAGACCGGGGCGCGAGTATATTTCTCCGCGAGTTCCGCTCCCACGCTCGATTTAATGGTTTCCTTTTAATTTTCCTTGGCGTAGTTTCCTTCGCGAGGGAGTGAAAGAAAAACGGAAAAGAAAACGGCGAACTATCGGGCACGTCAATATCGTGTTTCGTTCGCCCATTGCGCGCAATTCTGCGCCGGATGTGCGTGGAATATGCCGAGGTCTCCTTCGAAAATAAATAGCGCGTGCGCGCGCTCTGCGTTCCCGTTTAGGAGCCGCATTTATACTCGGCAAGAGCAGCGCAAGATTTTAATGGGTGGAGTCATTAAATAGGGGTATTACGCGCGGGGCTGTCTTTGTCGGCGAAATAAATGAAAACGCCGGGGCTGAACCGACCGCCTGGGTCTTACCAAGGAAATAATCGTTTGTTTATGCGGTGGCGGAAGCCGAGCGAATTTTAACTCGTTTAGAAGCGACGTCGTCGTCCCCGCAGCCCGAGGAATATTTTTGCGAAAGATTGGACGCGAAAACACTGTAAATTACGTTGCACTCACATTTCTCGGTTCCACATTATTCTCCATGAACCGCGAAGCGAAGCAGGTCGAGCGAATAAAATATTCTTCTTGGTGGCAAGTTTCGAAAATATTCGATGCACCAAGGGAAGCGAATGTACCTTTTTCAACCTATTCATCATTCGTACACTGTACTGTCACATTTATTCTCCGACGTCTTGCTTCGTTTTTCTACAGGGTGGCTCGAGAATCATCTTAAAACGTAATAAACCTTTCAGTTTGTAATACTAACTGTAAGACTAGATTTATTTCTCGCAGTTTTTGTAACAATATGTGCTTGAACGAAGACATGTATTCGATAATTTCTATGGTAAGTATCTTTGCAAGCTCAACGAAAATTGAGAGCAGTCTCACAGACGGTTTATAGCACTTAAGGGTTGAAAAAAAGAAAGATGCTGAAGGTGATGTGTACCTGATCTGATACAAAAGACGAAGTTTAAGAGGGATTTATTCTCGCGTCCATTTTCGCGCCCCTTTTTCCTCGATCGGTGCGGCGCGGCGGCTATCGAGTGATTTTCCGCTGGGAAAAAGCAGCTTCAACGTTTCCAGAGCAGGCTCTCGTTTAAGGGAATGGGAATTGTTTTAACATCGGGTTAACTTTATTCAAGCGCCTGCCTCTATCCCTCTTTCTCCAGAGGTAAAGCACACCGCATCGACGAGAACGTTTATATTGTCCTCCTTTCACTCTGTCAGCGCCCGTTTAATCGCAGACCCTTTCGACTTTATCGACGAAGATCGAGTGTCACCGCGAGCAGCTAATAGAGTATCATAAAAGGCCGGCGCGGCGGTTTATTCGATAGTTCTTACGGGATGACTTGTCTCGATTGCTTCTGACAATCGCTCGACCCTCTTTGATCGGCTGGAGCAGCGCGAGAGGAAGATTCTTTCGAGACCGTGTTAATAATCTGCGATCGAGTGATCTTTCTCTCGGGTTCCGAGGAGATGCACTTGATTAATAAGAGCTTCGAAGAATTGCGGAAACTATTCTACACTCGGATTTATTTAACACTAAACCTGCTACCACTTAGATTTTTATTTTACAAATTATTCAAATTATAAAGGTGCTCTCATGAAAATTGATTGAACACATTTTTTTTATTCCAGTATTATACTGTAATAAAAATCGCACAAAATATAAATCAATGTAATTGTTATTGTTATTATTGTTAAATTGTTATTGTTATTATTATTAAAACCATTACCACGCTTATATTAACTTGTCGAGTTGTCTTTGTCGTTGTATGCGTCAATCTTGTATCGAATCTTGTAATCGAATTTTAATCCACTTCCCGATGAGCTAGAGACTTGAAACTTTAAATATAGCTCAGAACTGGGTGACAATACAATATTAAAAAACAAATTTTTAAAAAAAGCTATGCGTCTAGGAGGAAAAAAAATTTTAATATTAACCGTCACACCTCGCCCTGCAACGCTCGGTAGTAAGCGGCTCGCGGTCGTCACTACAAACCAATATGGCGGCGCCCTTACCTGTCAAAAACACTGCAATAGCTCCTGAACGATTGATCCTACAGAATGAAAACTTCGATTTGCAGCCGCCATGACACAATATTTTTCCTTTTACAAAAGATGGTTGAATTTACAGGTTGAAGTGGCAATTAAAATCGATTACAAGATATGTAAAGACTAAAAAGTAGAAAATAAAAGAATATATAAAAAAACTTTTTAAAAACCGCGCTTATATTAAATTGCACTAAAAAGCAGAAAATAATTTTTTTAGACATTAGCGACAATAAATAAAAGCGCTTTTGTTTATTGTCGCTAATGTCTAAAAAAATTATTTTCTGCTTTTTAGTGCACTTTATTTTTCTAATACAATATACGCATCGGTCACTTTTCATGGTCGGTCGGTGTAGTGTTCATCCTTTCAAATATTTAATCGCGAGTTAGCTATGGAAGTATGTATTCTACACTCAGATTTATTTACGTAGCCTTCGTAGACCCTACCTAGGGTTCCCGAAATTTTCGGGATCTCGCGCATACTTTGGGTTTGATTGGCGTGCTTCACTTTCTAACCCCGCCTCGGCGCGTTCCTCGGCCTCGGTATTTATCGCGTGTCGATACCCAGAGAGAATCGATTTCGCGAACCGGTTCCGGGGGTCCGTAAAAGTTCCTCAACCGGGAACTCGCCGGAAGGCCGACGCAGATAGCGATTCAAAGGCGAGGATTACGCAAAGACGAGACCGAGGAAGACCGATTCAACTTCGCAAGTAATACCTCGGCATTCTGCCCGGTGTATAAAGTTACGCAATCGAAAACGCTCGGCGTAAAGCTAGCCGAAACACGGGCCTCGGATGCCGACGTGGCGAGTCGAAGTTTTCGAGATAGACATCTCTCTCTCTCTCCTTACCGGCCGCCTCGTCCCCTCTCGGTTGATTAAAGGCGCTAAAAACTTTCTCCTCGGCTTCCTCTGTCTCGTTCGCGCGAGTTAATTGATTCGCGTCGACCCGGGAACATGAATATTGTATGGGGGAGGGGGGAGAGAGAGGAGGATCCGAGACAACTTGCCGGGTTAAGTTTTAGAAAGCGTAAAAAACTCGACTCTCCTACGAGAAAACTGATAGGAGAGCGACGAACACCCTCGATGATAAACTGTAACCGATTCCATCTTGTTTAGCCATCCGACAGAGTTGGGCAAACGCTAGTCACAATTATGATTATTGACTAATAAC
>CM052289.1:5673319-5703763 GCA_028455765.1 Lasioglossum oenotherae
CATCTTGCGAGAAAGCTGTTGACGATTTGTCCCTCGGGTGGCCGAGGGCCAAATAGTATATAACGTTCCCCCAAAAAAATATCTAGACACCCGTGTCTAAGGCAGGGCCCGTTAGATAAGCCTTACTGATGAGTCCTCTAGCGGGCCTAGGACGAAACACCATCTTCGTTTCCCCACTTAGTTGTAAAGATCGAACCTGTGCGCTGTGAACTTTCCTTCCTTATAAATTAGTTTAAAAATTGTACGATCGAGATTAAAAATTCCTACTTTAGTTTGATAGTGTCCGAATATTTTCGTGACATGAAAATGAGCGTGCTTTCCATTTTTCATTTATTATTTATGTAATCATTTATCGTAAATAAATATCTCTTATGTTTATGTTAACTACACACTGCATAGTAACACACGCGAAACCTCTTTCTGTTCTTATTCCATAAATTTATGAAGTGCGGACTATAATAGTCGCAACTATAGTGGTGTCCGGATATTTTCGTGACCGACTGTATATGTTCGACTTTAAAATGCAAAAACTATGACTAGACTACGGATCCTAGGATGGCTCGCCTAATTAGTTCAACGGGGATGACGTTGTTATCTTTATTCCACGAAAAAGGTTAATGGAAATTAGCAGCGGATTATATTGTAAACCGTGCGGTAATGATCGGTAGCTCGAGTATTATGCAAAGACGCGTGGAAAACAGCTGCGGTTAATCCGTTGTTCGCGAAGCTGTGCGATGCATGGCACGTAAGATGGCTGCGCGTCGCTGCCGGATGATATTTCTGTGCAGGGACGAGCACAGTGCACGCTCGCAGCCTCCTGCAGCCGTATCTAATCCGCTTTCGTACGAAAACAAGGATTTTATCATAGGTAAACGCTCGTGTATCCTTCGGGTACACTAACTGCGCTTCATGGGGCGCATTTCCAGTCAATTAGGTCAGCCCCTGTTCCGTAAAAAGTTCGAAATTCGATCTACCATGCCTGCATTAAAAAGTTCAAGCCCGTTTCCTATCGATCACACATCGTCGACATCATTCAAAATATTCACCGGGTGTTCTAATTTCTAATCCCATTGTTTATCAATTTCCAGGAACTTCTTCCAGGAATCATTGTAACCATGAAATATATTACATCGTAGTGCAAGGGGTTGAACGCAGTTTGAAATATTGGGTTGTCCCAAAAGTTTCTTTCGGAATGTGTTCCTTCAATGTAGCTAAATAAATACGAACAATGCGATAATCTTTATGTTAATGTTTTAGTACTTCCTAACATGAATTTGCATCATGTGCATGAATCGAAAACCATCTTTTGGAACAACCTAATATTTATTTAGGAATGTTAACGCAACACATTCCGGAAGAAACTTTTGAGACAACCTAATATTTTCATTCCTCTTCGATGGCCCCTGTAATATTCCGATCTCGAACGGCGGAATCCGAAAAGAGTGTCAAGATACGCGTACATACGTGTCGGTGTGATCATAATTTTTACAATGATGACGTCACCATATCAGTATATACCGTGGGTTGATAAACTGAACCTTTAAAAAAACCACAAAAAGAAACGGCTCCAGGATAAATCCAGTTCTACGCCACTGGGGCACGACAATAAAGTCGCTCCCGGGGAGAATAAAGTTCCCGAAAGTTTCATATATCTTTCCAAAACGTCAGCAGCATCTGCGCTGTCGATCAAATAGTTTTTACCGAAAATATTCCGACGAACGACGCCCCGAAACGAGGCACTTCCGCGACTCGATCTTCCTGCCGGAAGTTGTCGGGGATCGCGGAATAGTGGATGATCCGAACTATCCGAAGAATTCTGTACGTTTTAATTGAAAACGCTATGTAAAAGGCACAGCCTCCGAAGTGCTTACAAAACAGGAATTTCATTTTTGTGGAATTCGATTTTTCGCTGGGGTTTCATTTTTTTACGGAACAATAACTAGTTTAAATTAACGATTTCTTTCATCGATTTGCAAGACATTTCTTTCCTGACAATATATTTCAATTGTCTAAGTTCAAAGTTAACTATTGGATTCGCTGGAGCTTCAACTTCAGTAGTAAAATCAACGAGAAAATGAAGTTCCGTTCGACAGCAAAATTTAATCTTGCAGAAAGTTCTGTACTCCACGAAATGAAGTTGACGCTGTAAATCCATTCTTTGTTGACAGTAGTCAAGCAGAAAATTCAAACAAGTAAAAAATAATTAAACCTGCTTCGAAAAAACGCACTGAAAAGTATAAAATAATTTCCATTTAATTTATGTGAATACACACGAACTTAAATACAATACAATCTTTTCGGAGGAGGCGCAAAAAGGAGAATTTCCGACACTGGAAATTACGAAAATCCTTAAATTCTTCTATATGCTTTCACATATTAATGTATCTTCTCTTCCCACCTACTGATTTCCAAGCCCACCGTATTCCAATGAAATCATAATCAGTAACATCTGTCATTTGGAAAATTTTTAATTTTTGCGCCGCCTCCGAAAAGTTTGTATTGTATTTAAGTTCGTGTGTATTCACATCAATTAAATGGAAATTATTTTATACTTTTCAGTGCGTTTTTTCGAAGTCGGTTTAATTTTATTTTATAAAATTTTTTTTCTTTCACACTTTTTATCTCTGTCAGCCGCCACATTCCAAATCGTAATTTATAAATATCTGAAAGCCGCAATCGATAACGATTGCGATAACGATTTTCCTAATATCTAACATTCATCAGAGTTCACAACGGCATCACCACCCTACATTTTTGCAAATAAAATCGTAATTAATAAAAAAAATGTAAATTTTTTGCACGGGACCGTTCCGGGAACATACTCTACAAGATGCAAAAGGTTTCGTTCCGATTGGTCCATCCATCTCGGCGTAATCGGTGAACGTACATAGAAAAAAAGCGAAAAGAAGGCACGTACGGATCGAATTGAGTAACCTCGCCCTTTTTCGAAGTCGGTTAAAAAGTCACGAAGCATATTAATGTTAAATAGTATTAATACTATAAAAATTAGCAAAGAATTGACTGAATGAGATTCGTATAATCTGAAGAGCGATGCAGTATTAATTTCGAAGGGACCTGAGCAGACGAGAGAGACTTGGCAAACATGTACATACGGTGCATTATTATTTCACATCCGGGTGAGCGTACGCTGCAGGGGAGTGTATGATCGTGGAGCACCGATATGAAAAATCGGCTACGATATGGCAAGCAAACATCTCGCGGGCATTAAAAGTTGATTCCGGCGGACGGGCTGAAAGTTCTCTTTATTTCATTAAAAGTACACTACGGTAACTCGGTTTCGCGGGGGCAAAATGTCGGCCCGGACCCGGGCAAACAACTTTTGCGCAGCACCGGGGACAGCGGGCTGCTAACGCAAGAAACCGAAGACGGAGGAATGAAGTTGCTGGAACTCTCGACGCCATGCCATACAGGAACTTTCCAGGGCAATCGCTCGCGGCGCGGCGACGAAAACCGGAGCGGCGCGGATCGTCCCGGCGCGCCCGCAAGAACCCGATAAGGTTTTTCCGTTAAAGACGGCCCTGATAGCACCCACGCGGTCCCGACACTTCGATATACACGTCGCTCGATCCTCTCCCTGCTCCCATACCAAGCCGATGCGATGGAACTATTCACTCGCCGAGAAGAATAACTTCACCGGTCGTTCCGAACATTGTTGAGGTAAATAAACCGCAAGGAAACTCATTCGTCACTGTTCAGCCTGAAAAGTTCACCCCCTTCGAAACTCGGTAAGTTATCTCTGTGGCTACAGAACTATCTACTTAGCTTCTACGATTTTTAGTCGCGAAATTAAATTACCCTCGGCAAACTTCGAGCTTCGATATCTGCCTCGGTGCACGGCGCACGCTGATCGATTTATCTAGACTGCGGGACAGAAATCAGTATCGCTTGAAAATTACATTTATTGGCAAATCGTACAATTGAATACACTCTGCTCGCGCGCGCGAAGATTATTCAAAGCCGTTTTGTATTTAAAATATTTGAATACGATTGAGAGAATGGACATTCAAAGAAATGCGGTAAATGGGTACCCGGGTGAAATGCGATAAAAAAAAGATGTCAATTGATAGCCAGCTACGTGACAATTAATGGGCGAGCAGAGGCTCGAGTGTTGTCAGGGCAGAAAACTGCATGATAGGCGAGAACCGAACGGTTCGTTAGGTTTGGTTGGAAGATAGTGTATTCGGGGGATCGGTGGAGGTTCTATAAAACTCGAGCACGCGCTACAAAATTTTGTTACCGGGATCGACACGCTCCCCGGTTATTCCCGCTCGTGCCATTTCGTTAAACGCCGGCGAAGGGTCGAGTGGCCCTGCGAAAGGGCCGTGCATCCCATGTTTCCGCGCATGCAGAAAAAAAAACCGGTCGATCGTGTGCGCGCGTGTGGCCCACGGAAGTGCCACAGGAGAGTTTGAGAGGCAACCACGAAGAGGAACGAGCCAGCAGCAGCACCGATGCTGCTGACTAGCGAATGCACAGTCTCCTACATATGCTCGATGTCGGGGTCAAGATGCCATCCTCGACACGATACGGTGGCTTCGCTCGGAGTTGAGTCACTCCATTCCCCTAACCGGCGAACATCGAGTGTGTAATAACTGGCGCGCTTCCGGTCACGGAAGTGGCCAATTTTCGTACCTTGTCGTCCAGCAGTCGCACAGTGGGCCAGAATCGCAAGAAACCAGACAAAATTCATGCCTCTGTTAATTATACATTATTCGTATTACACGAATCTATGATTTCGGCGCCTGGTTCGATCAATTATAAAGAGCGAAGAATTTATCGCGTCCGTAACTAATGCAAGAAAAATTATAATTTGGCAAAAATGTTATAACACAGCCGTGTAGATCCAAAGGATCAAACAAAATTAATACACTTACCTGCTGCGACAAGAAAAGGAAAAAAAACATTTTAAACGAAAATTATGTTTTTTTTCCTTTTCTTGTCGCAGCAAATAAGTGTATTAATTTTGTTTGATCCTTTGGATCTACACGGCTGTGTTACCATATTTTTGCCAAATTATAATTTTTCTTGAATTAGTTACAGACGCAATAAATGTTCTTCGCGAAAATGATCCACATAGGGATCGAAACGTCAAAATACATGTTTAAATAATTGCACATTTGCTGTCTCTTTATAATTGATCGAACCTGGCGCCGAAACCATAAATTCGTATATTTCAATTCCGATCGAGAAACAAATTTAACCTTTATTCATACAACCAGTCTTAGGAGTTCTTAGGATCGTGGAATCTAATTCTGGTATTACTTATTTGTTGGAACGAGAAACTGTGTTCGTGTGCAGTGAATCACAGTAATATTCGGACATTAAAACATTTATCGTCCTCTTAAAGGTGTCCGAATATTATTGTGGTCCACTCTAACTACCCTTATAGAGATTGTCTACGTCTAAGAAATGGAAACCTTGCTAGAAGATATCGAATGTGATTTTAATCAAGACTCAAGAACATACCCTCGGAAGTAAATAGTTCAAGGGTTAATGTTAACAAAAGTTATTAAAGAGACTTAAAATGACAGAAAAATCTACAATATTTAACAGCGTAATAGCGAATTACAATTGTCTGACTTGTGGCTCGCATTCCCACCACTCTATTGAACTGGCGCCGCTTGGAAAAAGGCAGGCTTGGATAAAGTAGCTATTCTAGTATTATCTCTTTCTCTAATCCTCAGTGAGGGTACGAGGACGTGAATTAGTAGGTGCGCCGATGGACTACGCGTAGAGCGAAAAAGAAGTAGGGCAGCCCTAGATGAATCCATATATCTCCGTGTGAGAGCGTTCTAAGGGATGCTTGCCGAACGGACTGTACCCGGGGATATCGATCAACCAAGCCACCCCTCGGCCCGATATTTCGTGGCCGCGGCGTACACTTACGATCACGTGTCGAATACATACTGTTCGATTACACAGTATCCAACGGCATTCGTGCACTACGTAGCTGGTATGCCGTCCCACGACGAGACAATTCGAGGGATCCCGTCGACCACGAGAAAACACGCTCCCGCGTATGCACTCGAGCTTCCAAAGCCTCCCCTCGATCCTGTCGCAGCAAGAATTTTCCGCGAAATTGAGAGCGCCGCGTCGCTCCCGACAATCGAGGATTCTGCTGGTCTCTGCATGCAGTTTTCGAATGCTCAGGATTAGATTCGACATACCGCTGCTCCAGCCATGAATCATTTTTGGCGAGTCGTGTCGCGCGGAACTAGCTTTTAGCACTCTGCATGCTGAGACTTGTTTAATACTACCTCCAGCACAAATTATTCGGCGCAACGGAGCTGGCTTCCGTCGTGTGGTCCAGGCGCCGAATCATTTTTTGAAATTGATGGTAGTTTTAAGCGCTTTTGTTACGGGGGTTGTTTAACCCCTGAATATGTGTCTTACTAATCTATCTTACTTACTAAAAATCCGCAGTCTAATAACACTGTCAATTCTTACCATACTTACCATGTTCATAAATGGTATTCAAATGGATGTGTTCTGTTGGTTATCGCACTCGTTCAATTTTGAATTTACCGCCAAGTATCGATTCAACAGCTTGTCGATCATTGTATATGATTGGCTGAATGTCAAATGCGTTCCAATATTTGCTGTGGTTGCTCTTCATAACGGTCAATAGATCAGTTCAATTTAGACCAGCATGGAATATAGTTCCATTAATTCAAAGTTCTAAAATTCTTTATACATAGCAAGTAGGTGTCTTAAGGGTTCTTTTATCAACAGTGTTCTTTTCCGTGTTAAATAACAAAGATATTAATTCCATATATATTTTCAGACGCATACTCTTGAGAATGATCCAAACCCGGATCGAAACGTAGAGGTTAAATTTTGCAAATTTGCTTTGTCTTTTCATTTGATCGAAACTGTGCGCTGTGAGCATATTCACTCTTATCGAATATTTACGATCGTGAAACAACAAATTAATCTAATAACAATGTCCAACAAATTTCAACTTTTTTTGTGATTATAATATACTGCTGGGTCCTTCTTATAGAGTTTTCTGCGCTGATTCCAAATCTGGTTTTAATTTTTTTCGTATACGCACAGTTTTTGAAAAACATGGCTTTGAAAAAAAAACATATTTTTCAAATTTAAACAAATATTGTGATGTTATTATAAAAGATATTGAATTGTTCTTTACAGCAAAAGATTCTGTAGACTTTCCCGAATACAGGGATATCCAATATCAATACATTATGATTGTTTAAACATGTTTAAATAATGATTAAAGACGGAGAGACACCACTTTTGCACAAATTTTTGCGGATATTTTCGAATTTATCTCAAAAAATAAGGGTCCAGCCGAAAATCGAACTATACCACGCGATAGAGCAGACTTTTATGTTGAAAAACCACCCTTTCAAGTTTGTAACATCGACGTTTTTTTCGAACCAGAAAGCAAAATATCTTCGCCCGACATAAGTTTCCGCCAGTGACCGTTCTGGTGGTGAGCGCCACTGCTGTCAACTCATGTCGGGCGAAGATATTTTGCTTTCTGGTTTGAAAAAAACGTCGATGTCGCAAACTTCAAATGGGGGTTTTTCAAGATAAAAGTCTACTCTATCGCGCGGTATAGTTCGATTTTCCGCTGGACCCTTATTTTTTGAGATAAACTGAAAAATATCCGCAAAAATTTGTGCAAAAGTGGTGTCTCTCCGTCTTTAATCATTATTTAAACATGTTTAAACAATCATAATGTATGAATATTGGATATCACTGTATTCGGGAAAGTCTACAGAATCTTTTGCTGTAAAGAACAATTCAATATCTTTTATAATAACATCACAATATTTGTTTAAAGTTGAAAAATATGTTTTTTTTCAAAGCCATGTTTTTCAAAAACTGTGCGTATAGGAAAAAAATTAAAACCAGATTTGGAATCAGCGCAAAAAACTCTATACGAAGGACCCAACAGTATATTAAAATCAAATTTTGTGTTGGACAGTGTAATTTTAACTGTTTGGAAGTAATAGTGTCCTTATGTTCTTCTGACAATTTCACTCTTTTGTTCCTAGTTTCTATTTCTAGTTCTGTTCTGTTCGACATGGAGAATCATTTCTTGCCTTTTTCACTGCTTTACAGCACATTACATGCTCGGATCCTGTAAAGTTTTCGTCAGACGACAATATTGTTAACGGTAAATGTGAGAGACCTAGAAGAGTACACCCTTTCCACTTCTCTCTAGGGTTATAATGGGGGTTTCTTAGTCTCTCGTTTAATTGAAGAGGTAGCAACGCTTTTCTTCGGCACGATAATATAATTATTGGTAAACATTAATGCAATTTCCTGTACTTTCCTTGAGGCAATCTCAGCCTCGACCTAGTTTATGGCAGTTGGGGGATAGTTGGGTAATAATTGAGTCAATAATGTATGAGGATTAAATAAGCACATGAGTTTCTAGTTGAGCATGCGCGGAAGTTGTTTTACGATATTATCAAAGTGCTTCGACGGTTTTCAATCATCCCACATTATTTCTCCAACAAAGTGTAAAACATAAAACAGTAGGAAGATTTCGCGAACCGAGATGCGAGTCGTTAACCGCGTCTCAATTAAGGAAGTCCCGCGACACAATTGTATGCTCTCCGGATCGTTGACAATTGAAAAGTCAGCTTTTTAAAGTGGTCGTTACCGATTTACGTCTCGTCTCAATCGACAAATTGTATTAATTGCAGTCGGAGTGGCGCAAGAACGATCGATTAGCGATGGAAAAGAGACACTCGGAAGAAACGGCATTAATTGAAATATAATGCGGCGAAAGAGGCTCGCGTGCACCGATCGGAAGTAGCAATTATGCATACTTTCCGTGCGCCGATCGAAATTGCGGGACAATCGCGGCCCGCTATCGATTTTCGATCACGTGTAAAACCGCGGACGCTTGCCCGGGAACATGAAAGAACGAGAACATGCAAATTAGAGGCCCGATATTGTTACAGGTGGAACTCCAGCTGCACGGAAACTAACTTTTAGCTCGATCGTTCAAAATGATGTTGTCCGATATCAAAATTGTTCTTATAAACTTATAAAAAGGAGAGCGAAGTTCACTTGTGCGGTTAAGGGTTGGAAACGTTCTTCGGCGAAATGACAGCAAGGTTTTCCGTCTCCTCCGAATGAGATTCTAGACTGAGAATGAGTTTTTCGAGGAGAAACAGCGAGTAAGTTGTGAACGCGTCTAATAGATTAAATCCATGATCAATTTCCCGCGATAAAATACTCGGAACCCTTCCGGAAGGGTAGTGTTCAGCCGTGAAAGCCTCTTAAAATTTCATTGCGCGCACTTTTCCGCGTGCCACGCTATTCACGCTCGTTCGTTCGCCTTCCAGTGGTCTCTTTTGTTCCATTTTCCCATTCGGCGGGGAACGGGCTCGCATTCGCCGGGATTACGTACCGCGAAACTGCCCCTTATACGACTCCGGTAAGGGGGTGGCGTTTCCACGGTGTATTACGGGGGCCTCCTTAGCGATCGCGGCACTGTTCGGTAATCCGGTTACAAAACCGTAGCTCGATCTTCCAGGATAAATGGATTTGCAGGAAAATTAAGTGCGCACCCCGCCCGCTCGACGGTTCCATATTGTTCTGGAGTTTGGCCGGTTCGCTAGGGGTTGGAGGTGGAGAGGATAGATAAAGACCCATTATTAATAATCTTATATGCAGCCCGTTCTACAGAAAGGGTGCTCGCAGGTACAGCCCTTTGTAAAGTTCCATACTAATTGCCCGAGTAAGAGTCGGCTACCGAGTCGTTGGAAGATTTATTACTGATATCCAAACAGCGGATCTTTGTGCAAAATAAAAATTGTTTGAATCAATTGCGAAGGAAAGGAGTTACGAATAATTTGAACAGGCTGTAAATAATGTAGCAAGTTGAAAAAGTGTATCGAAATTCTTAAATTGCACCAAGTCTATAAATGTAGTTCACACGTGAACTGCGTTGTCAATTGTTAAAAGGAAACCATTTGCAAAGGTGGGGAAATTGGAACTGTGAAAAACTGTCGATTCGTTTGCAACAACCTAATGGATATTAGCGCAGTAAGCCTCCTCGGAATCGTACGATACATATCCAGGAAAAAACTGTGGTCGCGGCACCTGTTGGTCGCATCAAAGTGACGCCGGGCGTCGCGTCACGGTGATTGACCTCCGGCACTCTTTCCTAACCCCTGACAAACCTCAATGTATTGAAATCGAATCGAACGACACCCTTGTACGGTCGAACTTTTTCAGTTTCACGCTCGGAGAACCGGCGAGACAGCGATCGGAATAAGCAGAAATATTCATTTTCGAACATCGACGAAGATATCGAGTCTCTCTTGCATCCGGATTATTATCCGAGGGCAATCTTATTAATGGTCTTCTCGATCGATCGAAGGGATTTAATAATAGATATTGCAGTTGGTCTCTCGCGCCGCAAACAGACCTAACTTTCTGCGCCTAGATTCCGTCGATGATTCAGGAGGTGAACGTGTCGACAGCTCTCTGCGTCTGTCATTGGGTGGTCTCGTCGAGCGAAACATCTGCGGGACACATGTACGAATGCGCTAAGGGGAATCGAACGTCAGCAGATACTTTGAATAATGAAATAAGGCACTATCGGGGATGCAAATTCTAGTATTATTCAGATCGTCGGGCTTCGTTGAATTGGTTGACGGAATTCTCTTGTCCTGGGGGCGATCGGATCGTCCACTATTCTTGAATGAGCAATGCGTGTGTAGAAATAAATAGAAATATTTTTAGAAATTAGCTACGTCCATCTGAAGACGAAATTACTTTCCGAACGTCCTAATATTACGATAATTAATGTGTTGGAAAGAATTTGCTCTCCGACTGAATAAAAGGTAGCGGGAGGATTCTCGTAAACGTTGCGCAAACAGAGACAGACGTCTAATGCCGAGCAGTGTGCCCAGATTCCACGTTTTTTCTCGCGCATGCGCGGCTTTTCAGCCTCAGCAAAGTACGCTTCGCGAGGACATGTGGCATCTTGAGCGCCATGCCGAATGTTAAGAAGTTGATATGAACTGATTATGAAAAACGAATGAATGACAAGTGTATTTGTATATACAGGGTGTCTCAAAATTACCTCCGGAGCCGAAAATGGGAGGTTCCTGAGATCATTCCAAGCGACATTTTCTTTTGAAAAAATGTCGTCCGCGGCTTCGTTAAGGATGTTCTGGAGGGATATAAAAACGCAACAAAATTTTTGAAAATTTCACAAGATATAATCCTTACTAAATTAATGCAATTACCAAAATTTGGGTTCGATTCACTGCACCGTTTAAGAATTATAGCAACTTAAAGTTTGCACATTTTAACACGTCTTCTTATGGCGAATTCATAAAATTCCACTTCAAATCCTATTTAAACCTTGAAAAAACGCAACTAGAAACTCCAGTTTTTTTCGTATATGTAGTAAAAATTATGTAATTAATTATGTTCAAAATTTATAAGGATTCACTAAACAGTTACAGAGCAAAAAAATTATAAACTGTTACAAAACGTCAAATTTATCGTGTTGCCTCTCACTAGCATGGAAACGCGACAAGTGTAGACCACTGAATATAGCTACAGAGGGTACAGTATTCGCAAAAGTTTAATGCAAAATATACTCATAAACGGCTTTCATTGCCATGTATTGATGGACTTCAAATTTCTTGTACTCTTGTCTCCCATTGTACCTCCAGAACATCCTTAACGAGTTATTAATGAAAAACACAGACCAATCAGAGCGCGAGCTAAACGCGTGCAGCCCGGCGAGCCGGCAGCCGAGTGTCCTTGGCACGCCGCGATGTCGCAACAAACAAAAGTTGCTTGATGATGTGAATCCTCGCCAATTTCGATAAGCTTTGGATATGTTGTCAATGCCATGATTCTGAACAACATTTCCCTTTACAGTTTCTGTCGATCTGCTTTAGTTTACGATATTATTGTAAAAACTTGTAATTGTAAATCGATCGATGTACTATTTATCTCTTGGCCAATCGCGATAAGCTTTGGATATGTTGTCAACGCCATGATTCTGAACAACATTTCCCTTTGCAGTTTCTGTCGATCTGCTTTAGTTTACGATATTATTGTAAAAATTTGTATTTGTAAATCGATCCATGTACATACTATCTCTTCGCCGATTTCGATGAACTTTATTTCAAAGGAAAAAGATATTTAAAACATCGAATTTATAACATATTTCAGTCATCGAAATCGGTGAGGACCCACATCATCGGCAACTTTACCCGAACGATAGAAGAAGTAGAAACTGATTGAATTAAAAACTCACATATTCAGCCGTAAATCCATTTGGTTCTTACACCAGTGAAACAGGAAACACCACACTTTCACGCAATTACTGAACACTACACGTAGCACACTTTTCGAATTCGTGGTTATAGCGAACGAGAAGAACTTAGAGATACTCCGACGCGGAAAGATGGCCGTGCTCTTCGCGATTCCGCGGGAAACTGTGCTCTCCCAGCCCAGCCTATGGTGCTAAATAGATGGGGTATGTTTTTAACTGTTTTTCCGCGCAGCGCCTCTAGCGGCTATCCATCGTACGAAAAATGTTGGGCACAATCGAAGTACTGCCTAGACGCGAGTTGCCACAGTCGGCCAATAGCAGCCAATAGACAGTTGGCGCGCCGCACCGGGCCGACTGTGGCAACTCGCGTCTAGGTCGCGCTCTGATTGGTACGTGTTTTTCGTTAATAATTCCTAAACAAAGCCGCGGATACCATTTTCGCAAAGGAAAATGTTACTTCAAATGATCTCAGGAACGTCCTATTTCCGGCTGTTGAAGGAATTTTGGGAAACCCTGTATAATACACCGTGAGTGGAGCGAATGGGAGACACGTTGCGCGTGCGCGATGGGGACGCAACAATGACTGACATTTCGCAGGTTTTAGGTTATTGCCGCGTATCGTATCGTACCTATTATGTATATGTACCTACTTAATGAAATGAATCATATGGATCGTTCTCATTTTTCTTCTACACGATAAATTGGCAAATTATGTTTTATTTGCAACGTCACATGTTAAAGAAATAATTAATAATTACATGGTATGTGAAATAAGTAAATGGCTGAATTTTACGTGGCAATAACCTAAAACCTGCGAAATGTCATGACATTATTGCGTCCCCATCGCGCACGCGCAACTTGTCTCCCATTCGCCCCACTCAATTCTCGGTTAGATGGCGATGGAATAGGATAGTGAAAGGGGAAAAGGAGGAGAGTATTTCCGAGAATTTGGACATGGTTTCATACCCCATCTGGCACCATAGGCTGGGTTGGGAGAGCACAGTTTCGCGCGGAATCGCGAAGACCATGGCTCTCTTTCCGCGTCGGAGTATCTCTAATTTCTTCTCGTTCGTTATAACCTCGAATTCGAAAAGTGTGCTACGTGTAGTGTTCAGTAATTGTGTGAAAGTGTGGTGTTTCCTGTTTCACTGGTGTAACAAGCAGATGGATTTACGGCTGAATAAGTGAGTTTTTAATTGAATCAGTTTCTGCTTCTTCTCTCGTTCGGGTAAAGTTGCCGATGATGTGGGCCCACACCGGTTTCGACGACCTTGACATATCTTATACATTCGATGTTTTAAATATCTTTTTCCATTGAAATAAAGCTCGTCGGAATCGAATAGGAAATAGTACATCGATCGATTTACAATTATATACAAGTTTTTACAATAATATCGTAAACTAAAGACGATCGACAGAAACTGTAAAGGGAAATGTTCAGAATCATGGCACTGACAACATATCCAAAGCTTATCGCGATTGGCCAAGAGATAGTACATCGATCGATTTACAATTACAAGTTTTTACAATAATATCGTAAACTAAAGCCGATCGACAGAAACTGTAAAGGGAAATGTTGTTCAGAATCATGGCATTGACAACATATTCAAAGCTTATCGAAATTGGCGAGGATTCACATCATCGAGAAACTTTTGTTCGTTGCGACATCGCGGCGTGCCACCGACACTCGGCTGCCGGCGCGCCGGGCTGCACGCGTCTAGCTCGCGCTCTGATTGGTCCGTGTTTTTCGTTAATAACTCGTTAACGAAGCCGCGGACGACATTTTTTCAAAGGAAAATGTCGCTTGAAATGATATCAGGAACCTCCCATTTTCGGCGCCGGAGGTAATTATGAGACACCCTGTATATTCGTATATACATATGAAATGATGACCGATTTCGATGAAATTTTCAGTTGGCATATCAGTTACCGAAATCTATAAAACGCATTTTTTAAATTATCGTTATAGGCCCAGATAAAAAAGTTGGCAAAACATCATATTATAAAATTTTGTTTGATTCCTACCAATTGCAATCGTACTAAATTTTAGTTTACTTATTCTCTAGCGAACTAGCGGGTCTAACATCTTAAAAAAATTCAAGTCCTTTGGACCAATTTCTAAAAAGTTATGCGATTTTTAAGCGTGTCCACTTATTATCGCCGCTGACTGTAGCTGCCTCAGGGCTCTGCTACATCATCGCATCGGCCGCATCATAGCTACGTTACTGTTTTGACGCGCATGCGCGAGAAAAAAACGTGGAATCTGGGCACACTGATTCCGAGCACAGAGTCTCGAGGAGCAAAAAGACTCCGCGGTCCTGCATACGGAGGAAGCCGCGAAGAAGGATCGAGGGTTCGGCAACCTCGGCACGTAGCGAAGGGCAACCTTGAAGAACTAGGTAGCCACAGGTAGTCGATTGACGTGATGCTTCGAGGCAGCACTGTTTCCAGATGCCCGGCGCCGAGCCGGTGAATGAGCCGAAACGAGCTTCCTCTCGTCCTGCTAAGAACGGAACGATTGAATTTACCACGTGAACGAGCGGGGTGACCGACAGTTTCAAGGTGTCGTTCTGCGGAGAACCCCGCGGCGAACACGCCAACTATAGTGGGAACCGCCGAAAGTCGCGATCGACCGCAGCCAGCAGGCAACGACTTCAGTCTCATTAGCCTAATCTTGGGTTTAGCAACGGCGGACTTTTGCGATCGAACCGCAAGCAAACTTCTCCGAGATTAGCTCTATCGTTGGGAAAGCGAATTATCGCTTCACCTAACGTTCTCCCTGCTTCGTTATTGTTCTAGTTGTCGTTTCGGTGAAATAGTAAAGAAAAATTGTCGCGTTCAAGAAATGGGATGCGAACAGCGGAATTTGCAATTGGACTTCCAAGGTAGAAATACTTGAAAGTAGGAGGGAAAAGATGAAAGCTCTGTGGAGCTGCTGGTAGAGTGGCTGCCAACTACCAGAAAGTCCAAAGTTCTCGAATCCCCTGGTGAACTGTGTTTTTTAGTTGGTTCGATATCAGATTTTTCTCGGATTCTATGTATTCCCAAATGTGTTGGCAAAGTGCAGGAAAGTTGTTCTTCATTGTGTGCGAGGTTTTTCAAGAAAGTATTCGATGTAGAGATTTTCGAAAAAATATATCGAGCTCTTCTAGGAAGTGCCAGTAAAATGTGTCCGGTCACGATCGCCGGAAGAATACGCTAGATGATTTATTCAGAACAATACTTCTCTGCCAAGATTGGTTCCGCGAATCTACCTTGATCTGCAGGTGTCCTAGATTTCTGACATGACCTCTTCTCCCCCTCCCACCCCCGTACAAATGCAATAAAAAGAAAAGGACAAATTTCCCAGAGAAGGAGAAATAAGATGAGATCTCTTAGAAGATCAAAAAGGACGCTGTTGCGGCAAAGGTTGGAAGAAAACTGGGAAATAAAATGGAGGGAAAAAGATATCCAAAGCTAAGGAAAACAAGTTATGCAATACGAGGAGTAAAAAGTGTGCGCCGGTGCAAAAGGGAAAATTGGTATTGAGGAAAAAAAGTCCGAGGCTCTAATACATAGACGATGATAGAAAAAAAGTTGAACAAAAAGAAAGGAAAGGAAAACACATAATCACAGAAAATCTCGAAAATACCAAGAAAAAATTGGGAAAAGAGAAACTTGCAGTTGCCGAAAGGAAAATAATAATTGAGAGAGGAAAACGGAACCAAAGAGAAGGAAAATTGAGAAGAACAAAACAGTTGTTCTAGATGAGAAAATGGAGAGGAAAACGGAAGAAAAACGAACGAAAACCGATGCGTATAAACTGCAGCAGAAGCACACGCGAGTTTAGGAAACATAGGAAATTAAATCGGAACAGAAAGAGGAGAATGGAAAAAAGAGTTAGTGGAAAAAAGAAGAAAAAGATTAGCAATCGAATGAGGGAGAAGAGGTTCTAATGGCGCGTCCGAGGGAACGCGATTAAAAGGGAAGGACTGATTAGATGAAAATGGGGGAAAGGACGAATTGAGAATGGCCGTGTGTCTGTAATTGCATCGAATGATCGGTGTTGAAACAAGGAGGTAGAGCGAGAGAGATAGAGAGAGAGAGAGAAAGGGAGAGATAACTGTCCTGGGTTTACAGTAATCTCCCGGGATTCTACCGCAAGCTGGCAACTGCATGCAGAACACAGCGCGTAGAAGCGCGTGACGCGTAACAATTAGTAAGGCCGAATCGGAGAGCGAGCCACGAGAGCGTTACGGTAATGTGGACATTCGTAATATTGGCAGTAATCTCGCGGTAACGAGATCGCCGCCGCCGACCCGTTCAAATATTACGGATATCCTTGGCTTTGGCCCCCGCGTTACCCTAACGAGCGAATCATTTTGCATCACGACAACCGATTCGCTCGCTGTTGTTCGAACGCTACACACCGCCGCGCCGACCAAACGGAGTGGGAGAGTTAACGTCCGCTCGAATTACGAGAAGCTTCGCAGCCCCGGCATTTGCACGCGTGTTTAACGTTACGTCGCGCTGACGACGACGACGTCGCGTCGTATCGACGGCGCGAGAGGGTTCGAGTGTGCGTCCGACAGGGTTGTAAGTCACGCGACGCGGTTGACGGGCCGCCGCGTTATCGTCTAGACACGGGACGAACCAACTTTTTGAATCCCGCCGATTGCGCAGCGTTGCCTCGAAACTAAGTTGATGAATCGTCGCGTATTCTTCATGCAACTTCTCGAATTTTCATCCGCTGCTCCTCGTGTAATATCTTTTCCTGTACAGCACCAGCGCAATATGCTCCCGCAGCAACTGCAATCGTTCCTCCGCGGCAACTTTCGAAGTTTGTTTTATGACCGTGTTAACTTACTTTCAGAGACGACTGTGTGCACAGTTTACAAACTCCATTGATGATGGCTTCCAGCTATCGTGCAGCAGACCATGCTTGTGTTTAGTATTGTTAACGAATTTGTTATGGCTGCGTATAATTACATTTCCGTATAATGCTGTTGTTGTTTGCTGCAATGGGCTGATGCATTCATTGTCTGCATTCGGATCGGATAATGATCAAACTGTTACAGCACAGCGAATGCAATGTGTGTAGCCGATGAAATTTGGAAAGAAAGATCCGCGAAGAAATGTCATCGAAATTCGAATGTCCTCTTGCGTGTTCCGATCGATATTGTGATTGTCGCCGATAACGAACGATTCATTTTGTTCTCGTTTTGTATTCGTCGATTTCGAGAATAATTTTATAAAAGCATATTGACAAGGAGGAAAATTGACTATCCTGTATCAATTTTCCGACGTTATTTTGCATTTTGTTTTATATAGCTTCCGATACTAGTTTTATAAAACGGAATTGGAGAGAAAACACATTTACCATTTCGTTTCAATTTCTAGACATTAATTTGTTATTCCAGAATCGGACGCTTCATATTGAAATTCAAATCAGATATCGTTTTCGTAACATAAATGTTGACATGTTAACATTGGTCCCGTTGAATTACTACTGCCAAGCAATTCGGCAAAACAGTAGAGCGAGCCAGCATCAGGATCCTGATCGACGTCCAAATTAAGACCCTTTGACTCAATCCTGTCAGCTAGGCAACACGTACACAGAGGCGTTCAACAAAGTGAAATTTCTCGGTCAAGATTCCATTCAAGCAACCCTGATGTAACTTTGATCGGTCGTTAAGTCGACGCTGCTGCTCGTCGTCAACGAATGAACGCTGACGTTGAATGCTGGGGACCGAAACGAGCTGGCAGAGTCTGAAGGCTAAGCTGCTTCGATTTTATCGACGTCTTCGTCGTCGGTTGTTAAGATTCACGGGGAGAAATTAAACGATTGACGGGATTCTTTCCGACACGTTCATCGATCGAATCCTCGTTACACTTAAAGTCATCAATTTTACCATCAAACACTTGTGTCACTAGTTCGTGGACATTTTGTGATTCACCCTGTCAGTCAATAAAATGTTGAATTCGACTGAAGATTCGTATATGTATACTCGTCACCGTTTCCTATTGAATAGGCATCGAACAGCAGTCGAAACATTCGCGTGGCGATATACTGTGCCGAATCGATGAGCCCCAGAATAGTGTGTGCAAACATTTCAAACCGGATAGAATATGGAGGGACGACGATTCGAAATATTCGATTCGTGTCCATCGGATGGTGGAAACCTGGAGAGAAAGTAGTCCACAGCCCACCAGCTACACGCTGGTGTTTCCTCCTGAACAAACACGACAAGAAGAACGGATTTATCGGCAGGGTCAAGTCAATACATATACATATATACTGCCGTCCATAAATCACCAGACATTTACACTGGTAAACACCCAGTAAAGTGCTTTTGGTAAATAGCGATACCGGAGAACACTCGCCAATTTTCTTACCGTATAAAGAAAATTCAAACTTTAACCTACGTCATCTCTCATGTCTCTCGAAATATCATCAAATTTTCTACACAGAGAAAATGTCAACTTTAAATATGAAAAAGTGTTCCAATGCTTTGTCATACCTACAATTGAAAATTAATGTTCAATTGTCACATAGATGCAGACTCTATTCTACATAATACACTCCTCAAAAGAATTAAGGGATCACTGGTGCGAACCCGAAAAATTGCTACCACTTTACGTGATCATAACTCCGTCAAAAATTGCCTTATCGATATCGTTAAACAATGGTTTGAAAGCCTGAAACCTCTAGTTTCAGATGCTCTGTTTCAAATTGTTGCTATGTTGGTTTTCTACAAAGTTACAGCGAGATGAAGACAACATTGACGAAGAAGAGTTAGATATCGATCGTCAATCCTTAATTTCGGAGTAATAGTAATTTTTCTCGGCGCTATGGTTCGATCAGTTTTCTACATTAAACTATTATTTAATGTTATGAACCAATAACTATTATTTAATGTAGAAAACTGATATCGAACCATAGCGCCGAGAAAACTTACTATTACTCCAAAAACAACATTGACGGTTAACAAAAATTTTGTGCAACTTTGGAACATCACACGGGGAGCAACAAATCTTTTTGATAAATCGCGTTAATATCATTTGGAAGGGCTATCTTTCCTGTGTAAATTGTGTGGTTGTTGAATATTCTGCGATTTTTTTTATTCGAGTTATTCAACATTGAAGTAAATATGGGCTTTTTAACTTTAACTGGCTCCAGGAAGCGAAAAAATGTGGAAAAATCGATTTCTTGTAAAATCCTGAGATCGTAGGCAAAGTTTGAGACCAGATTTGAAATCAGCGTGAAAAAATCTACGGGAAATGATAGATAGCATGTTTAAAAAAATTTGTTTCCGCGCGTGGTACTGGAGAAACCACATTTTCTTGAAATTCCACATGTTTAACGAATTATCTCAAGATTAAAAAACGTTCGTACCATAATCTCCCTATTTTTTTTTTTTTTAAACGCTGTCCGGATCGAATGTTTTCTGCCAGGGGTAGTATTAATGCTTCCGGGGGTTGAGATACAATCGGAACACGGTATATGTGAAATACGGAGATGGGAAATCGAAGACATCTGAGTCGATGCCTCTCAAAAGCCACGATAGAGCCGTCGTTTCCAGGCTTTACGCTCATTCGCTAATCCCGTCCGATTCAGGCAGACTTCACTCGGCGTTTTACGTAAATTAACCGTCTCCGCCCACGGCTACGCGATTTTAACGGGGAAACACGCCTCGGATAGACGCAGCCGGAAACTTCTTCGAGCTCGGAATCGTAGAAATTCGCGCGACGCTGATAATTTTATATACGCGTATAACTTTATTCGGGAAATTCGATATTCATTGTTCGCGCGTAAACGTCGCGCAGTGGCCGACAAGTACAGTAATTCTTCCATCGAAGTCCTGGGTCGCCTGTTCTATCGAAGTCCAGTGCCTACTCACTCCACTGCCGGCCAACGTTGCGCCGCGCCGTACAGCGGCGATGATTGATCTCGGCTCGGGTATATCGGTGTGAACACCACACATTGACTCGAGTCAATCGAGTTCTCAAACTTCTTAATTTTAATGATCGGTTCATGGGACTTTTACTAGCTTATTCCTGGCGTTTCTCTGATTAAAATGATACCAAACACGATATAATTTCAACGTTATTTAGTGGTTTAATCGACGGTAAAAGTTTCGAAGGCAACGAAGACCAGCGACAACGCGGGCCTTTGAAATGTGCCGGCGACGTCGACTGTCCGCGTCTCTTTCTTTCCCATACGCTCTTCTTCGTTGCGCTCGAAACTTTCATCGTCGATTAAACCACTAAATATTGGCCAAATTATATCGTGTTTGGTATCATTTTAATCAGAGAAATGCCACGAATATGTTGGTGAAAGTTCCATAATGATATCATAGAAAATAAAGAAGCTGAGGTCTTGGTGTTTCATTGTGATGACGCACGGGCCTTTAAACTGTGCCGGCGACGGCGACACGCTTCGGCCACGCGATCCTATTTCATTCTGTCCTTCTCTATGTTCGGCTCGTCGTTTGAAGTCTCGGCGCGGTAGACGCAGTCATAAAAATTTAGCCACCCTATTCTATCGAAGTCGGTTCAAAACACGAGTGTTGGGACTTCGATAGAAGAATTACTGTATCGTTGAGGAATCGGGTGATTCCGGTGGCTGATAAAACCTTGCAAGAAGGTTTGAAATCGAGGCGGCGGGTGCCGTCGGCCTGGGGGATAGAATTGGACAACACCTCGTTCTTGTTCGATTGCCGCACACCGAACACGTGGCACGGATATTTATTCATATAATACACGCAATTTCGCACTACGCGTAATTACTAGTAGCACGACGCGTAACGAAATACGTTGAAACCCGCTTGTGGTAATTCGTCGCACTTGGTCGATGTTAACGGGCGTTAACAAGCAAAAGAAAACGAGATCGAGTGTGTCGCGGTCTTGTCGCAATGACGGTTGTACACGGAAGAGAGCGAGTGCGCGTTCCGTAATTCGGGAGTCGGCAGCGAGCCGATTGTACAGCGCGCTAATTGGCCGGCTTATAATAATCGGAGTTTTGGGAGAGGTAACAGCGTCTCAGCAAGGGAAGTCCCACAATCGCGTAGCGATTTGCTGAGATGCCCTTGATGCTCTCCTAATTTCGGCTCTGATTCCTGAACAAGTATCAAGAATAGGACAAAAATGGAAAAAGAAATTATTTTAAAAGTTAAGACTTTTTATGTAATTTGATTTATCAGTGACCAATATGTACACAACTGATAAGCTTTTGCGGATTAGTCTCATCAATCTTCAGTGAACCGAACTTCAAAAACCGAAAATTGGCTCTCAGGATGTCACTATTATCGAGAAACGGTGATGTACAGGATTCGAATTGTGAATTTGCCGGTCGTAACGCCAAACGTCCAGCTCCGTTCGCTCTGCTCTTTTTCAAGCGTGTTCAGAGTCGCGTAGCGATCATGCGTAACCGTAGCGCGAGGCTACAGTGTGTTTGTCAGCTCTCATCACCGGCAAACTTCCACAATTCGAATCTTGAACCGTCGTCTTCCCGGATCATGCGATCGATCCGGAACCAATCGCGTGCGACCCCGCCTGCCGTTTCGAAGAAGATTTAAAGGCCTTCCCTTGGCGGAGCGACTCTCTTTCGCTGTGTACAGTTAATCAATCACGTTCTTTCTCAGTTCTTCGACAAATTGCTCGTTATGTACTTAGAAAATTTCGACAAGTAGTCTAAATCTCCGTGGATCAATTTCCTTAACATCGCGATTCGTGCATCTGCCCCGCGTCAAGATTTCCATCGTACGCGCTGACGATTATCCGTTCGCGACGACCCTCGCTAAGGGAAGTTCGAGATTTCCGTCTCGCGACAGAAGGGCAGAGACCAGCACGCTCAAGATTTCCGAATAACGATCCGTCGGTTATTGTATCAAAGTCACTCCCGAAAATTCAATAAAGTGCAATCGTGAATCTCAAACGGAACATCTACATCTCCCTCATTTCGTCCGATCTTTCCCTGCCTTCCTCGCGCGCTCAATTCTGACCGGTTCCAGCATTCGGCGCCTCCGACCATCGATCGACGCCAAACAGGTGATCTGTTTTCGGTGTTTAGGAGGCGTTCGCATGGACGCGACGAAATGTATAATTAAATTAGCCACTCGAATCTATAATATAATTTATGATGTGAGTAAATATTCGAGAGTGCCAGAATATTGGCGAACATAAAATGTTAACACGTCTCTGGCTATTCCTGTCGATTCGGCTGCGTTTAAAAGAACTTAAAAATATTCGAATTACTAATACATGAACAAGGTGACCCAAAAATCGTTGGAATATGTAAAATTCGGATTAGCTTGCACAAGCCCTTATTCTTCTGAATGATGAAGACTCGTGCAAAATTTAGGAATCGACTTTTCGGGCCCAACACCTGACTGTGCGGCGCAGCGGCCCGAGGCTAACGTTATCGGGTGTCCTCGGTGCGTCGCGCCGGACGTTTATGGGGATGTTTCTTAATTGCTTTGCTCGTAATAGGCACACGGAAACAATTAGTTCCTGCCCCACTAATAGCGGAACCGATGTGTCGAGGTCGCAAGCCGATGAGAACGAGCTTCGGTCGCGGTTTCGGCCGGTCCCTAATTCCCAATTTCCGGGCCGAAACTGGTGCGGATCTGGCGTTTGCCCTGAGGGATCCTCTTCATAACGCTGAACATTTATTTTTTTTGTTCCGAGTCGCCGTTCCGCATCCATTACCGTACCGGGCGAACTTTCGGAATATATTTGCGGATTTCTTTAATTGCTTGGAAGTTTGTTCTTCGCCGTTCGAACCGCGGCTAGCTAGCGAGAGACATCGCGCGTCGCTGGATAAATTAAAAGCCGGCGTAGATTTTAATTAGAATCCCCGGAAGAATGCGAACCGTCGCGAACTCGTTAAAAGATTCGCCGCGCGAACTTTTTCGCCGGGCTTTAAAGCGGATTCGAAACACGCCGGCTGTAAATTCGGATCGTACACCGTGCGTCCGGAACTAGCAAACTTCCTGCAACACGTTTGAACAGAGGAAGAAGCGGCAGCGCGCTCGCGGCGACACGGCGAGCGCAGGCGAAAATTAAATAACTGCGGGCTGAAAGAGAAATTATCTACGTTATTTACGATCGCGTGGGAAAATCTACGGAAAGGACGTTGCCTACATTGTTCTCCGCGTCCTATATCCCTCAGAAATAGCTGCGAGATCCTGGGATAGCGTTTTTCTTTTGCGCTTTAAATCAACCAATTGTGTTTCGTTTACTTGGAGCTCGTGCTGTTTCTGGGTGATCTCGTGGCTAGATTTTTTCAATTTCAATAGCGGACCAACAGAACGAAATATTTCTTGGAACATGTTCTTTAAAAATATATCGAACTCGTGTAGTTTTGATTATTTTTACTTTGCGAAAAATAACTTTGCACTGGCATTATTGATTGCTCACCTTGCACCGAGCACTCTGACAGCGCAGTTATTGATATAAGAGCAAAAATTAATACTGCATCACATCGGTTCAGTTATGCGTTAAAGTAGATACCGACGGTCAAATGTTTACTTCCTACTCCAGGCCTCTTAGACCCAAGGACATCGGTAATAAAACACCCAAAAGCCATGTGCTATTGAAAAGCAGATAAAGCTAATTTGTGACAAAACTGGCCTCGTCCAGAATGCAGAAAACAAAAACTTGATTTATCATTGGAGACGCAATAAGGCAGACAAAAGAATAGCGTACCACCACCTTCATTTCGAAAGCAATAGAGACAAATTCAAATTCTCACAATCAATACCACTGATAGATCAACAAGATTTCCACCGCCTAGATAAAAAAAATAGGGCGGTTTAAATAGAATCATAGTTAACAAGTAAGCTCCAATTACAAGTGACTGTACCTTAGGCATGAGTGCCAACTTACATTGTAAATATGTACATAGCATATTATTCTTAAAATAGTATTAAGCTAGGTTTAAGTTGTATTCTAAGTAGCGCTAAACAAATCTCTACCAAAGACTGATGAGGGGGTTTTTAATAAAAACTTTTTTCCCCCACGTGCCATCCCACTACCCATTAAGTACCCTATACTACTTATATTAACCTAGTCGTTAAACAGTTTCTATTCATACAACCTCCGTCCAAAGAAATGTATAACTTAGAGATTCGCATGCGAGCGAACAATTAGTTATCAACGCAATATTGTGTGGTACATTTTTTATTATTATGTTGATTGATAGCTATTATTACTATGACTGTAAAAATTTTATTCAATAAACATCGTTAAAAAAAGAAAAAAGCAGATAAAGCTAAGGGCCTTCAGCCCAACAGACCTGGGCTTTCTTTTCTTTTCGACTGCAGTCAGCAGACACCCTCTCTGCAGTCGTTTCGTTAGTCGCTTTTAAGAAGGCAGAGAGAACAGTCGTGCAATAGTAAATTTCACTGACGTGTTTTTCATTCGAAATATATTAGATCCTGCTTCCCACAAAACCAACAGCAGTTCACAAGCATAAGTAGCAAGACCATCGCACCTCGGTTTTTCCATACAGTAATTACTTGAGTGGCCGATCCAACAACGGACATACCCGCAACGAAAAATTAATATTTGATGATTCGGCCATGTTTCGGTGATGCGGGATCTGTGTGCGGCAGCGAAAATTCGCAGGGGCAATTCTCCCGAGACCCACTGAATTTTGCAACGGAGATCTGCGCATGATGACGAAGCGCAAAGGTATAGCTTCGCAGAAATGGCACCCGGAACAGTACAAACTACAAACACAAACCATGGCGCTTGTCCCTGTCCCCGGTCACGGAAAAGCTGCGATTTGTCGATGTTCCCGGCTATACTGCGCTCGTTTGTCTAATCGGCGGCGGGTTAGGTTGTTACGCGCAGATAACGGACCAATTGCCGACAGTATTGCTCGAAAAAGTGATCCGTTTCGGAAATCGATGGTACCGATAACCGGGGCAGCCGTGCGTGCCCGTTCAAACGGCGAATTCAAGAATTTCGGGCACGCGTGTGCGCTACCCATCGTATGCATCGTGCCCCTTGTTGCGCGAGCCTTTTTCCGCTTTTGAATAATACATGGAACAAACGGATACACGGTTATCGCGGAATGCGAATTAAACGGCGAAATATCTCCGGATCAAATATTCTCTAAATTTTCGACGATGCGGAATAGTTGCCAGCGCGAGAGTCACCTCGCCAACGTAAAAATGTCGTGGGGAAAAAAAATGAACGATGGTCTGTGAACGTGTAGGGCTTTGAGCTTCGACGTGAGTTCAAATTTATGATCATGCTGTTTTTTTTTAACGAAATTATGATATACAAATACATAAAATCTGTCGAAAAAATGTCTTCTTGAACAAACAGAATTGTTCGGCGTATCATTGTATCACGTTGGAATTCCCGATGGATCGAGAAGCGCTCGTTTTATTTATTGACCGAATTGGCGACTTTTTCCGTAATGGAGTGGGGATTATTTCATCGCGGAAAGTTCCCTGCCTCCGGCGTAATACTTCGGCGATTATGTGAGCGCGGCTAGTTCAGGCAAAGAGTAATTTCATGGAAAAGTTTCAGCGTGGCAGATTCCTTTGCGACCAGCGTTGCACTTTTATTCTTCCTGGAACCTTCAACGTCAAAAGATCAACAGCCCACGCCTCGGATGCTCGTGTAATGTGCAAGTAGAATTCCGATGGCTTGTGAAGCAGCTGGTGAGGCTACTTGGCATGCTGGAAACTGGAGGAGTTCATGTTCGAACTGTTTTCCTGGCATTGGACGCCTGTCGCACTTTTTAGTTTCACGAGGAATTTTCAGACCGAGTTCCGTCTATGCCAGACATTACATATCAGGTTGTTGCAAATTTTATGCGGCGTTTTCATCAAGAAACCCTATTATAGCCTACAGGTGTATTTCCACGTAAACAAGTACGAAAGACGTGATTCTCGTAGAACCGGTTCAATTTCGCCCAGCAAACGAACAATCGTCCACGAAACGTCCAACCCCTGTTTTTCCCCGTCAAATATTTGAAATCCAGCACGCGCGCATTTCCGTTTCCACGGGTACACACAGCAACAAGCTTGATTAGTCCTTGGATCAGTGGCGCACCCAGGGGGGGGGGGGCAGGAGGCCAAGTCCCCCCCAAGAAAAAATGTTTAGCTTCCAAAATTGAAATTGCGGATAGCCCTTGACAGATATGTCGGCTAAAAGAAAGGTTACACGCAAAACCTAGAGATGGTTTCAACTCGCCCCCCCCCCCAAGATTACATCCTGGGTGCGTCACTGCCTCGGATACCGGGGCTAGGGTCCGTTCTGACCCATATCTCACAACGTCTCATACTAAAATTTCATCAACATCAGCATGTCACTAAACGCTGTGTAAATGAAACCGTGCATAACTGTAGTGGTTTCGTGGAGCAATCGAAGATATTGCGCCAAGCAGAAGGCAGCCGGAGGACAAAGAAACAATCTAAGTGGAGCAGATCAAAGTTCCTGAAGCCTGTCCGATCCGGAGCTGTTCTCGATCAGGTTCGGCGGTGATCGAGCGTTCACGGACGCGTTTTCCATCGTCCGAGTCCGGCGGAAAGTTGAAGACAGTGTCGGCTCGGGCGGAACAAGCGGCGAATCGATCCCGAAATCCAACAGGAGAGGAAACCGGGGGAGGAGTGGCAACCGGAAATAAATTAAACGCGGTTGACGGCCCTGGTGGACCAGCTGGCTCGTCCTCTGGCAAAACGAAGCGGGCTGGCCAGTGCATCCGGGGCTTTCGGTTCGTCCCGATCGATCAGAGCGACGACGTGCAGCTGGCCACCAGAGCCTACACACTCTCCTCTCTCCTATCTCCTCTCCTCTCGCTCTCTCTCTCTCTCTCTCTCTTGTTCTGGAATTTCTCTCGATGACCGTGCGTACGCTAGCAATATGTCCGCCTGTCGCGCGTTGTCTACGGCGATCTTGTTTGTAGATCTGAAGAGGTCGAACGGAAGTTGAAGAATTCGCAAGGAGCCACGCGTCTCCGCAGACAAAGACGTCGAACAGTGGTAAAATGTCTAATTCTAGCTGGACAAAAATAATTTTTTTCTCATTCATTGAAAAACATTTAATTGAGAAAATATATTATTAGACATACTGAACCAAATAATTCTAACAATTATATGTATCTCATCATTTCCATTTTTATCCACTAACGACTAGTTGTATGTTCCGAAACTGCGGTGAATTTTTTTGTTGTGCATTGAAAAATGGAAAGTAAGTACATATTAAAATAATTTATATTTTCTCGTTTTTTTGTGTTGTGCATTGAAAAATGGAAAGTAAGTACATATTAAAATAATTTATATTTTCTCGTTTTAGTATAAAACTGAAAGGAGGAAGTAAATCAAATGAATCATAATCAAAAGCGGTTTTTTTATGAATGAGTTAATAATGTAAAAGTATACTTTGACTCAAGCATACTCAAGCTGCAATATTTTTGTATATTTTATCTATATGAATTACTTAACAATGTCGAAGAAAAAATAGCTGCTACGACCTGCTACTTAGTGAGAAATCCGATCCGATTAGATCACTTAATTATAGTTTGTGACACGAATATTATATGGAATTAAGTTACTGTAATTATAATTTTTAAAAAAAGTAAAATCATAATGAAAAGTCATTTTCTTATATTCACAGACTTTACCTTCTATAAGTCAGAAATATAGAAATATAAGAAAAATATCCGTTTTTTATCATTTTTATGTTCAATTCCTTTATAACAAAAACATAATATCATAATAGTAATTATCAAGCATCAAGAGAATATAAGTTATTCAAAAATAATTTTGTCCACCTAAAATCGAAACATTTACCACTGTGCGTCGAACGCTGTGTAACGCTTCCAAAGTCCAGTCACCCTTTCAGCCTTTCGCCGTAACGAGCACGGAAGTTTGCGCGTTTACGGCATCTACTTGGAAAACTCGGCGGAATGTGGCTTTTAACCCTCGCCGCGCGAATACCGAGTCGGACATTCGTCTGTGTAAAAACTATTGATCTCGAAGTGTGTAAACGTGAGAAGAAATCAACTGTATTATTTCTTGTCGGGTTCAATTTCGGGATTGTTGTTTTTCGATAATGTAACCTCAATAGTTAAGTATACCGCTTTGAAAAAGATTCGTGAAAATAGTGAAATTTTGCAGCGTTCGCATGAGACCGGCCCCGTGAAGAATCCGATACAGTTGACAGCGTGCTCGGTGACACCGATAAATGGAACCAGGCTGTTCCCCGATCCTCCATCGCCTCGCGAGAACAAATTCGGGGCGAGCGTAAAATTTCAAAAGGTTCCATCGAAATGTCAAGTGGCCGGTGGCGTGGCGGCGCGGCGGCTGGAACTCGATCGTTCATTAACATTTTTCGAGAAGGTTCGAGCTTCTCTCCCTCTCGAAACTCGTTCGTTCCTGGCCGATAAACGGTGGCCGGGATTATCCGGTAATCGACTTCGGCCGCGTATTTTCGAGTGGAAAAAGATGCTGGCAATAATCCCCACGTTTCCGTTCCGGTTCCGGTTCCGGTTCCGGGCAGAGAGGCAGCCCGGCAGAAACTTTGCCCGAAACGAGCATTAAGAACCAGCCGCGGCCATTGTATTGAAATTGGACCCATCTAGATAATCCGAACTAACGCCGGCCCCGCTCGTCGGAAAGTTTTTCGCTCGTTACAATGATCGTCTTTCTGTTCATATCCCGCCTAGAACGAAATTTCCCAAGCAAGATCGCAAATCCGCTTCGGATCCGGCGATCCTCTGTCAGGGAACTCGAGAACGATTTGACGAAGAAACTCTTCGGAACTTCCACAAAGCCGAGAAACTGTATAATTTTCTCGGAATGATCCCGAATTCTGTTAATCCGTCGTAAATAAATATTTCTTTCCTTCAAATAGTCCAGCAAGTACGTATAGAGTTCGCAGAGAAGTTCTCTCCCGGAGGAAGACGCAACATTACGAATTTCCACAATTTAATCCGAATCTATCATTTCAAGGTGGTTGAAAATCGACACGACAAAAGTCGTACGATTCACCGAGAGGAATTCCGGTTTCCCACTCGCCCGTATCTACGCTCTCATTTGTTCTAAAATCTGTCAAAGAAGAGAGTTGATCGATCACAAGGCGGGAATCAGGGTAGCTCGGTCGAACGTTGAAAAAGACCTCTAAAAGGCTGCCGTTCGCTGTCCGAGCACCGACGTTTAGAGCAATGTCTAAAGCCAGCTCCAGGCGACACCTTGGAATGCGTAGCAACGTGACGTTCCTGCCCATATATATTACTCAAAATATGAGGAATGCGAGCAGTAGTGTAAGCTTGGCTGTGGCACAACCGAGCGCCTGTCGTAAGGGTGAATAACGACACCAGAAAACCCCGGGCGAAATATTTTAGCATGCTCCCGTCGAAGCTGGAACTGGATACGATCACACACATATATACATATATATTACATATACTTCATTTCTGAAATCTCTCCTGGACTTCAACAACTATCCAATCTTCGAACTTTAACATTTACTCGTACGTTTGTTCGCTTACTTTCCAAATATAAATCGAGGTGAATTTCATTGAAAATATTATGTACTAGCTTTCGCTCGCACAGGAAACCGTTTAATGCCCTCGGAAATTGATATTGATTCTCCATGGAACTTTTTAACCCCCATTCACCACTATAGAGTTTTAATTTTATGTCATGCTGACATCTTAGATTTCAAAACCCCTTTTCACCCACTTAGGGGTTGAATTTTTTAAAATGCCGAAATAGATGTTTGATTAATTATATTAAAGATCATTAAGACCAAGTTTCAAACAAATCCGACCACAAATAAAATATTCCTCATACAAACGTTGCAACCACTTTTCATCCCCCTAGGGGTTGCATTTCGAAATATTCTTTCTTATTCCTTGTATAGATCACAAAGGAAAACTCTTTGCAAAATTTCAGCTTTCTAGGTCCAAGGGTTTAGCCTGGGCGTTGATGAGTCAGTCAGGCTTTTCTTTTTATATACGGGGTGTCATGACAAAAAGTCTTTCAGAGATTTGCTCGTTTTTGACAAAACAAGACAAGTTTTCATTTTTGTACTTATTTATTTACATTTTATTTACGTTATTGCAGTATGCAAGCATTACATCTAGCTTGGACGTGCGAAAAGATTCATATTTTGGCGCCATAATGGTTTGG